>JAWRVF010001638.1:0-53991 GCA_036785485.1 Physcomitrellopsis africana | reverse complement strand
AAGAATGGAAACTAAAGTGCTAGATGATGGATCTCACTATGCAAGGATTCAAAGTTGTGATGGAAGGAACTCAGTACAATTCCTTACAGTGAAGCCAGAAAGCAAGAGGCATAGAGATCAATTACGTGAAAAACCTTTTGATACTGAACAAGGATTCCAAGATTTCTAGAAAGCACACGTGGAGAATGGGGGTCTGCGGGTGCGGATAATATATTTACTAAGGTATTCTCCAATATATATAAGAATGGATATGGAATTTTGAGTTTGAGTGATCATAGTATCTTGAATTTCAAAGGTGTAAGTGTAATGGATTCTAAATATAAAGCCAAAATAAGAAAAATAGAAAAGAATTTTGAAAAAATGGGGATAATTTCACAAGAAGAAAATATATCGGGATTAATAGAATGGATTGGACTTCTGATTGATCTACTACATCAATTAGAAAGGTTGAAAAATATGGAGGAGGTTATGGATAATAGAGGTATTATAGTTGAAGTCAATGATCAATGCTTTTATAAAGAAATATTACATTTTATGGAAGACCATGGTGAAGACATTCATATCCGTAAGTGGAAAAATGAAGCTGAAGTGAATGCCAAGTATAAATCAGTAGCAAAGAAAGTAAAGCCAGTAGCAACTCAACTACCAAATAATTCTGAAGATTATTTCAAGCGAGCTGAAAAAGAGCCAGGATTAAGAAGTTATATAGGAATTGGACATCAATTCACTAAAGAAACACTTGACAAGTTGGAGATTGGAGGGGGTGAGTTTTTAAATAAACCTGAGAAGTATTTATTTCAAAGCATGCTTTTAAAACATGGAAAGGCATTTGCATCTAAACCTAGTGAAATAGGATGTGTTTATCCAAATGAGGTAGCACCTATGGTGATCTTTACAGTTCCACATATACCGTGGGATTTAAAACCCATTCCGGTTCCAAGAGCTTTACTACCAAAATTAATTAAATTGCTCAAAGAGAAGATGGAAATGGGGATTATAGAACCATCAATGGTACATATTCAAATCACTGGTTTACGGTGCCAAAGAAATTTAGAGCATTAAGGTTTATTCAAGATATGCTATCTCCCAATGGTGTGACAATCAGGAACAAAGGATCTGGACCAATTGTAGATGTAGTTGCTAAGGCATTTGCGGGGCATGCAATTTATTCAATTGGAGACTTATATTCTAGATATGATCAATTTCAACTTGCAGCAGAGAGTAGAGATTTAACAACAATGAAGACGCCTTTGGGTTTGGTTCGTATATGCACATTACCTCAAGGAGCTACCAATTCAGTGGCACATATGCAAAGTGCAATGAATCAAATTTTAAAGGAATTTGTACCTGAAAAGACCATACCTTTTGTTGATGATATTCCTATCAAAGGTTGTAAAGAAGAAGTGAAGGATACAACAATTGATAAAAATGGTTGTAGGCAATTTGTCAAACAACACATTGAAGATGTAGAGAAAATTTTGAAGAGACTTGAAGAGGTAGGTCTAACTTTATCTATTGACAAATCAAAGTTTGGAATGGATGAAATCATTGTTGTAGGTCATTTATGTGGAAGCTATGGTAGAAAACCAAATCCGGTGAAGATCGATGCTATTGCTAAGATGAAGCCTTGTAATAGTATAACTGAAGTAAGAAGATTTTTGGGGGCATGTATTTTCTATCAAATTTGGATTCCACATTTTGCCCATATATCAGAGCCTCTTTACAAACTCTTACGGAAGGGAAATAAATTCAAGTGGGGAAAGGATCAAAATGAAGCTATAGAGTCTTTAAAGAATATTTTAAGATCTCCATCTATTTTAAAGCAAGTTGACTATGAAAATGGTCAACCAGTGGTGATGATGGTGGATACTAGTCCAATTGCTATAGGTTGGGCTGTTGGTCAAGATGATATCAATGGAAGACGTTTTGCAACTAGATTTGGAGCAAGAATTTTGGTTGAGCGACAATGAGCTTATCCGCAAGTAAAAAGAGAACTATAGGGAGTTGTCACAGCATTAAAGGCTGAAAGGAATTATTTAATTGGAGCAAATGTAGTATTGGAAGTTGATTGTTTACCTCTACTTGGTATGATTTCAAACTGTTCAATTCCAGATATTGCTATGTTGAGATGGATAGCTTTTATCAAATCTCTTAATCCAATTCTAGTGCATATTAAAGGTAAGAAAAATGCTGTAGCAGATATGTTGTCTAGAGCTAATTATATTGGAGATGAAGAAATGATTGCAAAAGATGATGATGAAGATGACAATAGCAAAAGCTATAGCATTGTATTTGTTAACACCAACAAAAGAGAAGATACAATTCTTCCTTTTAAGGAAGAATTATATGAAGGTAGATTGAAAGATGTTGGTTGGTATTTAAGTACTCTACAAAAGCAAGCAGAATGGTCAGAGAAGTATTTTAAGGAAGTTAGAAGACATTCCTATGAATATCTTTTACGTGATGGATTTTTGTGGAGGAAACCAAAAAGAAAAGATGGGATTCCATTGAGAGTGGTTGGAGATTTATCCACAAAACTTCAAATTCTCAAGGAATTTCATGATACAAATTGGGCTGGGCATCGAGGCATTTGGGCAACATATACAAAAATCAAAGAAAGATATTGGTGGAAAGGACTTTACAAAGATGTGGAAGATTTTGTAAGTTCATGTATTGAATGTCAATTTCAATCAAAGATCCGGTATCGTGATGAATTGCATCCTACTTATCCTCTTGCTATTCACTTCCAATGGGTTATTGACTTAGTTACTATGCCAAATGGATTATGGAGAATGAAATACTTAGTATTGGCAAGAGAAGAGCTATCCAATTTTGTTGAAGGAAGAGCATTGAGGACCAAGCAGACTGAAAGAGTGTGTAGATTTATTCTTGAAGATATTTTCAGTCGATATGGATGCATAGGAAGAATGAGAGCTGATAGAGGAGAATTAAATGCTGCTGAAGCTAAAACATTTTTTGAAAAGCATGGAGTAAAATTGAAGTTGACAACTGCATATAATCCTGAGGCAAATGGAAAGAGTGAGAGAGGTCATCTTCCAATCATTCAAGCTTTGGTCAAAGCTTGTAGAGGAAATTCTAAAGATTGGCCTAGATTACTACCTTATGCTTTATGGGCTGACAGAACTACACATAGTACAGTAACAGGTTATATGCCAATTGAACTTATGTTGGGACAAAGGCCTATTATGCCAATTGAAGAATCAATTCCTACATGGTTGTATTTGTCCTAGGAAGATGGAATTTCTAGAGAGCAATTGCTAGAACTTCGAATACAACAAATTGATAAACTACCAGAGGCACATCAAAAAGCAATGGAAAGACTTAAAGAAGCAAGGCTTAACAATAAGGAAAGGTTTGATAAGACACATCGATTGCGGGTAAAGCCTATTGAAGAGGGAGATTGGGTGGTGGTTTATGATAGTACATTAGAGCATCAGCATAGCACTCAGAAGAAATTTGCTCGAAGATGGTTTGGACCATATATTGTTGTCACTGTTTATGAAAATGGCACTTACTTACTTCGTGAATTAGATGGAACTGTACTTAGAAATTCAATAGCAGGTAAGCGGGTGAAAATATTTCGAAGGAAGAGTGACAGGTTTTCATTTGAAAGCCTTGAAATGCTATCATCTACATCACTGGAGGATACAAATATAATAGAAACTGAAGATGAGGATGGAGAAGATGAAGAATGAATGGTGGCACATTCCGGAGGATGTGCAAGTTTGGACGGGGTGGATGTCACGTTGTAAATTAAAACATAGTGTGAAAGATATAAAGGAATGTGTTAAAATAAAAAGATTAAGATTAGAAGAAGAGAAGATGATAAAGAGAAAGGGTTATGGTTATAACCACATTATCTTGGAGGTTATAATATTTATCACAAGCTCAAAGATGATAGGTAGGCCAAACTACTAATTTCCTGCTGAAATTTCCACTAGCAGTACCAAGTCATGAAGTCAAGGATTTCTACAGTGAAGTCAAGTGGCTTTGAACCCACGTCAACTCCAAAGTAGCTAAGAACTTAACCACACAAGCTTCTTTGACTTGGCAGTGAAGGATGTAGTTCTTTCTCTTTTATCTCTAATCTAATCTTAATTGTTTTTTTCTACTTATTAGATTTTTTTTCTATTTTATCTTAGATCTACTTTACCTTTATTCTCTCCTATTTTAGATCTAAACTTAAATGTTGTGGGCTGAAATTAGAAGAGAAGTTGGTAGAAAAAAATGGTAGTAAGAAGGTAGAATAGAAATTTACCTCAAAAAGTGAGATTCCTTCAAATTAATCCAAAAGAAAGGATTGAAGAGGTGGAAAGACATGGCTGAGGTGTCTCTTTGACCAAGGGAAGAAGGAAGACCATGCCGGGAGGACAAGAAGGGGGTCGTGAAGAAGAAGAAGGAGGTTCTTTTGGAGAGATAGGGTTTTCTTTTTGATAGGCAGTATACATTTTTGTGTATAGAAGAAGCTTAGAGAGAAGTTTAAGTGCAATTTTTTGTGGGTTTGTAGTAGACAAGATAAAAAACATATAGAAATAATTTTCATGTCTTTTGATAAAGTATCAAGGGAGATATGAGTCGTCAAAGCTGCAGGTGTTTAAGACTAGGGCAGTGAGGTTTACTAAATTTCGGGCCTCGGCTCTTAAGAACCATTTGGACTTTAGAGGCAAATTTTATTGGAGTTTTGTTCCTTATAGAGTTTCCTACTTTGAATCAAAATCTTAAGTCAATATGATCTTTGAGCAAAGAGTTATGAGTGAAATTGTAACCGGATGTAGGTGAAAAGAGAAATAGAGTGAAAGTAGAATTGGGGTTTGTATGGGCAAAGTGTGTGTGTGGGTTTTTTTTTGGGTATGAATGGAGTTAGGGAATGAATTTGAGTGTGAAATTTGATAGACATGATCTAAACAAGTTAAGAAAGAGATGAGGGTAAGTTTGATACTCATTTATCTTATAAAAAAAATGTTATGCTCTTTCAAAGTGATAGGGGTCTATCTCTAAGTCAGTGAAGTTTGGGGGAGCATATCTTTGTGATCAAAGTAGCATTTTGAGTAAAATTTATTGGGGTTTGTAGATATATGAGTCTATTAAGTTGTGTAAAAAACTGATTGCTATTGGAGTTATGGTTAAAGAATTATGAGGAAATTTGTAGTCGGATCCAGAGTTGGTAGAAGACAGAATTAAAGGAGAAGAGTAGAGTCTATAACTCTATTTCCAAGAGGAGTTTTGGAGCAAAAATTGGAAGATGTTTACAACATAAAGCAAGCAACAAGCCTACCAAATTTCAATACTTGGGGTTTTGATAATGAGGAGCAATGAAGGTGTGAAGCAAAGGGGGTCCAGAATCAAAGGCAGCATGGAGGGGTTTCTTTGACAACATGGTTCTCTCTAACCACACAAGCTATAATCAAAGGGATTATGGGGTTTGCTTCCTTACTTCCTTAAGTACTTTGTGTTCAAATTTTGCTTCAATTGATGTGATATCCTAGGATTTATGGGCAAATTTGTAGGCGGGTATTTAAAGGCAGAATATGGCAAGATTAATAAAGTATGTTTTTATGTAAATTCTTCAGTTTTATGAACTTCATGAATCTCATCTTGCATTTAAGAAACGAGAGGCACAAAAGACCCAGTGTTTCTTAGGGCTAAGACTCTCACCACGACAACGGATGAGGAGTTTGTCTAAGTTGAAGGTGAGATGCAGAGTATTCCATACAAGGCAGCAGTAGGCTCACTTATGTATGCAATGGTGGCCACAAGAGTGGATCTTACATATGCGATGAGTGTTGTGAGCCAACACATGTCTAACGCTGGACCTGTGCATTGGGCAACGGTAAAGAGGATATTGAGGTACTTAAAAGGTACTAAAGACTTCAAATTATGCCTTGGTGGTAACAACATTGATTTGCAAGGTTATTGCGATGCGGATTGGGCTGGAGATGTAAATGATAGAAGATCCACAACGGGATATGTGTTCTTTATTGGAGTGGGAGTCATTTCATGGAATTGCAAGAGACAATCTACTATTGCAAGATCAACCATGGAGGCTGAGTACATGGCAGCAAGTCATTGTGCAATGGAGGCTTGTTGGATAAGGCAACTTTTAGAAGACATTGGATTAGTGCAAACAGAAGCAACTCCAATAATGCGTGACAATCAAGGATGTTTTGCATTTGTCAAGAATCCAAAGTACCATTCAAGAATGAAGCATATTGATATTCAACATCATTTCATACGAGAGAAGATTGAAGATGGTATAATATGTATGAAGTATTGTGCTACAAAAGAGATGCTTGTTGATGTGCTTACAAAGGCATTAGTGAAGGATAGACATCACGAGTTGATAAAGGCATTAGGCTTAAAAGCCTTTTGACAAGTAGAAAAGTGGGAGTGTTAAAGTTCAACAAAAAAATCATTCGAATATTATAATATTTAGTTTAAACCATGGTAAGTTTCTAATAGTCAAAAGGCAACTAGGGATTAAGTGGCGGTGAGGGTCTCGACAGGCGGCTGGATTTAGGGTCTCGACAGGCGGCTAGGTTTAGAGTCTCGAGAGGCGGCTGGTTTAAGATGAATGCAGATGAAGTCTTTGCATATTGGATGTGAATTCCACTTATAAGTAAAGGGTGTTAGAAGTGAGAGTTATCTCATTCCATACTTCTCTTTGTGTGCAACCTTGCTGATGCTAAGTGTTGTGGCTTTTAATTTCTAGTTCTTTAACAAATAGAACATGGAAATTATTGAAGATAACAATGCTTGAAGTCACAACTCTTAGCATCAACAAGGTTGTATACAAAGAGAAGTGTGGAGTAAGATGTCACTCACTTCGAATACCCTTTACTTATAGGTGGTGGTTGCTGCCCCTAATGACAACATCCATTCTTTCACTTTTACATTCATGAAAGGATATACCAAGTATATTCTTTGGTATCTTATCTTCTATGTGGATATACCTTAAGCATATTTAATATACTTTTAGGATCCTTTGGCATCTCACCTACCTCAAGTATATTCTAAGGGATCTACTCTATATTCTTATCTACATATTCTTTAGAATATCCTTTATCCCTTTATCTTGTCTCGTGGCACTTGGCTTTGTCCCTTGTACATAGGATGGCCTTTCTAAACACTAAGACACAAACCTTTGACCATTAGCAATCTACCTAAGATAATAATCATTATTTTGATAACTTATCCTACTTTTATCTTAACATATCTTAACAAACATATCTTAACACTCCCTCTTTGCTATCGGTCAAAGCCTTTTCAAGCCTAATGCCTTTATCATCTCGTGGTGTCTATCCTTTACTAATGCCTTTCTAAGCACATCAGCAAGCATGTCTTTTGTAGAACAATACTTCATACCTATTATGCCATCTGTAATCTTCTCTCCTATAAAATGATGTTGGACATCAATGTGCTTGGTTCTTGAAAGATGCTTTAGATTCTTGGCAAATGCAAGACATCCTTGATTGTCACACATTATTGGAGTTGCTTTTGTTTGCACTAATCCAATATCTTTTAAGAGTTGTCTTTTCCAAGAAGCCTCTATTGTACAATGACTTGCTGCCATGTACTCAGCCTCCATGGTTGATCTTGCAATGGTGGATTCTCTCTTGCAATTCCAAGAAATGGCTCCCATTCCAATATGGAATACATACCCTGTTGTGGATCTACTATTATTTGTATCTCCACTCCAATCCGCATTACAATATCCTTGCAAGTCAATGTTCTTACCACCAAGACATAATTTGAAATCCTTTGTACCTTTTATGTACCTCAATATCCTCTTTACCATTGCCGAATGCAAAGGTCCAGCCTTAGACATGTGTTGGCTCACAACACTCACCGCATATGCAAGATCCCTGCTTGTGGCCACCATTGCATACATAAGTGAGCCAACTGCTGCTTTGTATGGAATACTTTGCATTTCACCTTCAACTTGAGCAAACTCCTCATTCGTGAGCTTCATCAACTTCAAATTGGCCTTTGAAGGTGTTCTAATGGACTTGCATTCCTCCATCTTAAATCGTTTCAATACTTCTTCAATGTACTTACTTTGGCTCATTGTAATGGTGTTGTTGCTACGATCGCTTACAAATTCCACTCCTAAGCAATAGTGTAGCTCTCCCAAGTCACTCATTTCATACTCTTTTTGTAATATGGCCTTCATCCAATTCATCTTCTCCATATTGTTAGCTAAGATAATCAAATCATCAACATAGAGGATTACAATCAACAAGAATTCTTAAGATTGCATCACATATAATGAGTGATCAGGCTCACTCCTCACAAAACCTTCATTCACAAAAAATGCGTCAATACGTTGGTACCATGCTCTTGGTGATTGTTTCAACCCATACAACGATTTCTTCAATTTGCACACAAGGTGTTTTTAGCCTTGTTGTACAAATCCTTGAGGTTGCTCCATATAAATGTCTTCTTGCAAATTGTTAAAGTTCAACAAAGAGTTCATTGGAATATTACAATATAGAGTTTAAACCATAGAAAGTTTCTAATAGTCAAAAGGCAACAAGGGATTAAGTGGCGGTTAGGGTCTGGACAAGCGGCTTGATTTAGAGTCTCGACAGGCGGCTAGATTTAAGGTCTCGAGAGGCGGCTAGATTTATAGTCTCGAGAGGCGGTATCATATGTCGTGATGTCTTGCTTGAGAATACTCCGGGCACCTAGCTGTGGAAGATAAAAAAGAAATATGCAACAAAACTAGTCCTAACCTCTCTAATCAATTTCTAAATAATCTTTAATCAAATCTTAATTAAATCCTAAAATAAATCCTAACTAAACCCTAATCAACCTTGGTCAAACCCTAAAACAAACCCTAATTAAACCCTAGTCGAATCTTAATCAAATCCTAAGAAAATCCTAAGGTAGTTTTAGAATCTCAATAACTACCAAATAAATCATTGATCTTGATTGAAATTTTTTATACACCTTACTAATTAAGTTGAAAACAAGCACATTAAGTTTGAAGAAGATCTAACTTCACAAAAAGAAGAAAAATCCATAAATTTGCATGGGTGACGGCCGGTCTCCTTCTCCAATCTTAATGCTAATATTCTAGTACCTAAATCTCCCTTTTACACTGTTTAATTTCTCTCAAATTTTGTATGTGCATAGGAAAATAAGTCTACTATCCACATACACAAATTTCACTCCAATCCAACTAGCAGATTGCTCAAGATCTCAAAAACCCCAACTGACCTTCAAAGCTTAATTCCCGAGACCTTGACCTACTTAAACCTCAACTACATACAATTAAATTGTTAGATTGAACTCAAATTTATAGCACACATTCACAACAATAATATTCAAAAACCCACAAAAATTTAGTCGTAGATCATCTATAAAACTTTTGTAGTTGCCCAAATCCTAAACCCTCTTTTTTTTCACAAAAACCAAAGTCGCCCAAAACAACCTTGACTTTGCAAAGCTCTTACAAAGTCATTTCTAATTCGAATCACTCCCAACCAAATCCTATACAAAACCTCTTAAGTCTTCTTTCTAACCCCATCTTTTGATCTGCCAAAAGACTCTTGACTTGCCCTGGGCTGCCATTTTAGTAGCCAAAGGTCTGATTTTGACCCTGTCCTACAAACGGCCAACCCTTGGATATCCATCTAACCTATCCTAGGGATTTTATAGTCCGACCCTACCCTCAACTTAACTCTAATGTCAATCATGCTAGTGATTTATTTTTTTTATAATATTTTTACTATTTTATGGCCTTTCTGGGACAATAAAAGAATTACTACAACCTAGAAGATAAAATTGCTAACTAATTCTTATCTACTAGCTATTAAGTGAAGAAAATAAACTAAGAGACTCTTATAAAAACCTTATTAAAATATGTTGAATTTTTGTTGAACTAAGATAATAGAGTATTAATTGAAAAATCATTTTTAGTCATAATTTCACCATATAATCATGTCACAACACGACAGCGGCCCGTTTTAGACGAATGTAGATGAGGTCTATGCATATTAAATGTGAATTCCACTTATAAGTAAAGGGTGTTGGAAGTGAGAGTTATCTCATTCCACACTTCTCTTTGTGTGCAACCTTGCTGATGCTAAGTGTTGTGGCTTCGAACTTCTAGTTCTTTAACATGTTATGGGCTCACTCACATTTGCTTGTGAATTTTAGAAGTTTTATGAAGTCTTTGTTGTTGTGCGGAATAGGTCTTATGGTATTTGCTGATGTTAAAATTTTTATGATCTTAGCTTATGTTATGACAAGAGGAGGTTCTGATTTGTAAGCTTAGAGATCTCTAACATTGCTTTGTGGATTCTTATCTCCTTGGATAGTGAGTTTAAGACCATTGTGAAAGACCTTGATAGTGTCTTTATGTGTTATTCAAGTTGTTTCATCAACCTTGTGCATTTTATTAAATAGTGAGTTGAAAGGGAGGAAGAATTTGATTGAGAGGTTCATAAGAGTGCATATACTAATTAGAAGCTTTAGAAGATCACTTAAGAGTGCTTTGAGTGAGAAATCACTCTTTTGTACACAAGAGGATATTCTGAAATTCTGCTAGTGCAAATTTGTGATTTCAGATCACATAGGAACTTCTTTTCTCAATATTCTTTGATACACTATTTCTTAGAAATGGCTTCTAGTGAGGGTGAAGGTTTGAGAGTGATTGAGAAGTTTAGAGGTGACAATTTCTATCACTGGAAGGTAAAAATGGAGCTTTTGTTGGCATCTTTGGACCTTTGGGACATTGTAGATGAAAGTGAAGATCCTCCATGCATCAATGCAAGTATTAAAGAAAAAAAGGACTTTAAAAGACGTGAAAAGAAGGCTTTTGGCATGATTGCCACAAATGTGGATGAAGCCAATTTTTCACACATTATCCATTGTAAAGGACCAGCGGAAGCATGGAAGACTCTTTGCAATATTTATGAGAGCAAGAACTTGTCCAACATCCTCTTTACAAGGAAAAAATTTTTCACTTGCAAGATGGAAGAAGGTGAAGACCTTATGGCTCACGTCAACAAGGTAAAGGCTCTTACAAATCAACTAGCTATTGTTGACAAACCTTTAGAAGATGGTGATATTGTCATGACTTTGCTCATGAGCCTTCCGGAGTCTTATAACTATCTTATAGTAGCATTGGAGTCCATCAAGTTGAAGGAGCTTATAATGGACTATGTGACGGCAAGACTTGCACATGAAGTGACCAAAAGGAAAGAAAAGGAGCATCAAAGTGAAGACTCGGCTCTCTTCTCAAGACAAGGTAAAGGTACCTATTCAAACCAACGTGACAATGAAAAAAGTAATGTGAGAACTTGCTTCATTTGCGGAAAATCAGGTCATTTTGCAAGAAATTGCTACAAGGCGAAGAAAGGAGATAGAGAAAATGCTAACAATGCACATGATGAATTTGAAGGAAATGACTTTGCATTCATGGCAAGTGAAGGCACTTCTATGGCTGCCATGTCTAAGTGGATTGTTGATTTGGGTGCTACCAAGCACATGACTCCATACAAATGTTTCTTTAACATTTATGAAGAAATTTCAGTAACAAATGTTTGGTTAGGAGACAATGGCATGGTACAAGCTATTGGATTTGACTCCATTGTGGTGGAGATTGTTGTGAAGAATGAAACCAAGAGGATCAGATTGAAAGAAGTCCTACATGTGCCAAAGATGAAGAAGAATCTTCTTTAGGTGAGCAAACTTGTGTCAAATGGTTGTAAGGTTCAATTTGATATGAATGGATGTTTTGTGAAGACATTGGATGGAGATAATGTTTTAAAGGGCTTTAGAGATGGCAACCTTTACATTCTCAATTGTAAGAAGGTGAATGGAGTTGAAGTAGCAGTATTTGCTGAATTTCCAAAAGATGAAGACAAGTTTGGAATTTGGCATCGACGCCTTGATCATTTGAATGCCAAAAGCATGAAGGAGCTCAAATCTATGGTAGTTGGCTTAGATCTTGGTCAATCATGCAACAATGCCACGACTCTAACTTGTAAAGGTTGTATTCAAGGCAAGCAACAAAGGGCCTCATTTCCAAGTGGAGTAGCAACACGAGCAAGTAAGTTGTTGGAGATTGTGCATTCAGATGTTTGTGGACCTATGAAGACACCATCAATTGGAGGAGCAAGGTACTTTGTCACATTTATTGATGATTTTTCAAGAAAGGTGTGGATTTTTATCCTTAAAGCCAAGAGTGAGTGTTTCTCAAGATTTAAGGAGTTTAAGGCACATGTGGAAAAGCAATGTGAATGCAAGATCAAGGTATTACGCACGGACAATGGTGGTGAGTATTTGTCAAAATACTTTGATGAGTATTTGAAGATTCAAGGTATTGTAAGACAAACGTCTACTCTTTACATTCCACAACAAAATGGAGTTGCTGAAAGAGCAAATCGCACCATTGTGGAGATGGCAAGGAGTATGCTTCATGCTCAAAACCTTGGATATGAATTTTGGGCGGAAGCTGTGGTGAATGCAGTATACACAAGAAATAGGTGCCCTACAAGTGCACTCACATCAATGACTCCACAAGAAGCTTGGAGTGGGAAGAAACCTTGTGTTTCACACATGAGGACATTTGGATGCATTGCTTATGTAAAGATACCAGATTGTATGAGGTCCAAGCTTGAAGCAAAAGGTACAAAATGTGTATTTGTTGGATATTGTGAAGGTACGAAGGCATATAGGCTAATGTGTTTAGATACCAAGAAGATCATGAAAAGTCGTTATGTTGAGTTTATTGAGCATAAGAGTGCTTATGAGCACTTGGAGATGTGTCCAAGTGGGAGTAATGGTGTGTTTGTGGACACATCTTTAAATTTAGCAAAGAAAGAAGAAGAAGATGAAGACAATGAAGATGGTGGAGACATGAATGAAGGTGAAGAGCTAAAGAAGATGGAGAAGAAAGTCTCTTTGATTCTTGAGACCAATAATGAAGGATATGAAAATGTTGAAGATGATGATGATGAGGAGTATCAACCTTTGAGTGAGAAAAGACAAAGTTTAAGAAAGAAGAAGCTTGGAAGAGTGGTTGGAGTACATGAAGGTGAATCTTCTTCAAATGAAAGGAGATATCCTATGAGGGAAAGAAAACCACTTGGTGAATGGTGGAAGAACCATATTTTTCCTCAAGTAAGTGAAGAACATGCCAATGTTGCACTCCTTGCTGATCCATTGTCTTTATGTGATGCAATGAAGTCCACAAGTGCTATGAAATAGGAGAAGGGTATGGAAGAAGAATAAAAATCTATCATGTACAATAGAACATGGGAATTGACTCAACTTCCACCAAATCGATCTTCTATTGGTTGTAAGTGGGTATTTAGAACCAAAAGGGATGCAATGGGCAATGTTGTGAGATATAAGGCAAGATTAGTTGCCAAAGGATATTCACAAGTTGCTGGTGTTGATTTCAATGAGACATATGCTCCCGTGGCTAAATTCACCACTATCAGAACCATTGTGGGGCAACAATGAGCTTGGAGATCGTCAGTCTGAGATGTGAAATACCTCCTCAAGGAGATCTTGTCATGGTATAGCGGATTAGCAACTTTAGCTAGAGCAAGGGGTTTGTAAGGGTAGGCAAATAATTTCAAAACATATGTATTTAATGCAATTTTAAAGGTTCAATTCACAACTTTTTTCTTTACGTTGATGATTTAATCATCTTGGCTAACAATGTGAAAAAGGTTAATTGGATGAAGGCCATATTAGAAAAAGTATTTGAAATGAGTGATTTGGGAGAACTTCACTATTGCTTAGGAGTGGAGTTCATAAGAGATCGTGAAAACAAGACCATTACAATGAGTCAAAGCAAGTACATTGAAGAAGTGTTAAAACGATTCAACATGGAGGAGTGTAAGCCCATTGGAACACCTTTGGAGGCAAATTTGAAGTTGATGAAGCTCACGGATGAGAAGTTTGCTGAAGTTGAAGGTGAGATGCAAAGTATTCCATACAAGGCAGCAGTTGGCTCACTTATGTATGCAATGGTGGCCACAAGAGTGGATCTTGCATATGCGGTGAGTGTTGTGAGCCAACACATATCTAAGGCTGGACCTTTGCATTGGGCAACGGTAAAGAAGATATTGTGGTACTTAAAAGATACTAAAGGCTTCAAATTATGCCTTGGTGGTAAGAACATTGATTTGCAAGGTTATTGCGATGCGGATTGGACTGGAGATGTAAATGATAGAAGATCCACAACTGGATATGTGTTTTTTATTGGAGTGGGAGTTATTGAACAAATCATTGTATGGATTTCCTCCAATACTTGTGGTCTTAATAGGTCTACATACATGAGAATAGACAATCTTCAATAACTTTGTAGCACGTATTGCTATACTACTTGGAAATAAAGCCCCTTGTTGTTTACCTTGTATGCATCCTTCACATTCAAGTTGTAATGTATTTTGGCTTATTTTTACCAAGATCCAAACCTCTTACCATAGACTTAAGTTCTATCATACTCTTCATATTCAAATGGCCAAGGCGACAATGCCATGTATTCAACTTGGCTTCATTTGATGCAGCCACCTCCACTCCAATAACCATCTTGCTCCTTTTCCTTCTTTTTGGTCCTTTTCCTTCCTTTTAGTCACTTTTGATGCTCCTTTTCCTTCCTTTTGGTCACTTCATATGCAAGTCTTGCCGTCACATAGTCCATGGTGAGTTCCTTGATCCTTATGGACTCCAATGCTACAATAAGGTAGTTGTAGGACTCGGGAAGGCTCATGAGCAAGGTCATGACAATATCACCATCTTCTAAAGGCTTGTCAACAATTGCTAGTTGGTTTGCAAGAGCCTTTACCTTATTGACATGAGCCATGAGGTCTTCACCTTCTTCCATCTTGCAAGTGAAGAATTTCCTCCTTGTGAAGAGGATGTTGGACAAGTTCTTGCTCTCATAAATGTTGCAAAGAGTCTTCCATGCTTCCGCTGGTCCTTTGCAAGAGATGATGTGAGAAAAGTTGGCTTCATCCAAATTGGTGGCAATCATGCCAAAAGCCTTCTTTTCACGTCTTTTGAAGTCCTTGTGCTCCTTGATATCAGCATCCATGCTTGGAGGGTCTTCACTTTCATCAACAATGTCCCAAAGGTCCAAAGACACCAACAAAAGCTCCATTGTGACCTTCCAATGGTAGAAATTGTTGCCTCTAAACATCTCAATCACTCTCAAACCTTCACCCTCACTAGAAGCCATGTCTAAGGAGTAGTGTATCAAAAAATATTAAGAAAAGGAGTCTTTATGTGTTTATAAACACCAAAACAATTTTGCACAAGCAAAATCTCAGAATACCCTCTTGTAAACAAAAGAGTGGTTTTTCACTCAAAACACTCTCAACTCAACTTTTGAAGTTTCTAATCAGTATGAGCACTCTGATGAACCTCATAAGCAATTTCAATCTTTCTCTCAAATCACAATCTCATGAAAAATGAATGTTAGTCCAACTAACTTCAACAACTCAACAAAGACACTATCAAGGTCTTTCAATATGCTATCCAACTCACTATCCAAGAAGTAGAGAACCTGTTAAAGTTTAAGAAAGAATTACTTGGAGTTTAACCATACTAAGTTTCTAATAGTCAAAAGTCAACTAGGGATTAAGTGGCGGCTAGGGTCTCGACAAGCGGTTAGGTTTAAGGTCTTGACAATCGGCTGGATTTAGGGTCTCGTTAGGTGGCTAGATTTAGGATCTCGAGTGGCGGCTCGCTTTTAGATGAATGTAGATGAAGCCTATGTACTTTGGATGTGAACTCCACTTATAAGTAAATGGTGTTGGAATGGAAAGTTGGAAGAAGACATCTATATGGATCAACCTCAAGGATATGTTGAAGAAGGCAAACAACACCTTGTTTGTAAGTTGAAAAAATCCTTGTATGGACTCAAGCAATCACCAAGGGCATGGTATCAACGGATTGACACATTCTTTGTGAATGAAGGATTTGTAAGGAGTGAGGCAGATCATTCCATGTATGTAATGCAATCTCAAGAGTTCTTATTGATTGTAATCTTTTATGTTGATGATTTAATCATCTTGGCTAACAATGTAAAAAGATTGAATTGGATGAAGGCCATATTAGAAAAAGAATTTGAAATGAGTGATTTGGGAAAACTCCACTATTTCTTAGGTGTGGAGTGTATAAGAGATCGTAAAAACAAGACCATTACAATGAGCCAAAGTAAGTATATTGAAGAAGTGTTAAAATGATTCAACATAGAGGAGTGTAAGCCCATTGGAACACCTTTAGAGGCAAATTTGAAGTTGATGAAGCTCACGGATGAGGATGCAAGTTGAAGGTGAGATGCAAAGTATTCCATACAAGGCAGCAGTTGGCTTACTTATGTATGCAATGGTGGCTTCAAGAGTGGATCTTGCATATGCGGTGAGTGTTGTGAGCCAACACATGTCTAAGGCTGGACCTTTGTATTGGGCAACGGTATAGAGGATATTGAGGTACTTAAAAGGTACTAAAGACTTCAAATTATGCCTTGGTGGTAAGAACATTGATTTGCTAGGTTATTGCGATGCGGATTGGGCTAGAGATGTAAATGATAGAAGATCCACAACGGGATATGTATTCTTTATTGGAGTGGGAGTCATTTCATGGAATTGCAAGAGGCAACCTACCATTGCAAGATCAACCATGGAGGCTGAGTACATGGCAGCAAGTCATTGTGCAATGGAGGCTTGTTGGATAAGGCAACTCTTAGAAGACATTGGATTAGTGCAAACAAAAGCAACTCCAATAATGTGTGACAATCAAGGATGTCTTGCATTTGCCAAGAATCAAAAGCACCATTCAAGAACGAAGCACATTGATATTCAACATCATTTCATACGAGAGAAGATTGAAGATGGTATATTAGGTATGAAGTATTGTACTACAAAAGAAATGCTTGCTGATGTACTTACAAAGGCATTAGTGAAGGATAGACACCACGAAGTCGGAGGTTAGCATTAGGTCAGTGTTTTTTGGTGATAAGGAAGCTGGAGTATTAAAACGAAAAAGAGTTCATTGAATATTATATTTAGTTTAAACTATAATAAGTTTCTTATAGCTAAAAAGACACCAGGATTAAGCCAAGCAGCAAGGACCTGGACAGGCGGCTTGATTTAGGGCCTCGACAAGCGGTTCGACAAGCTGCTGGATTTAGGGTCCTGACAGTACTAGGTTTATAGTCTCTCAGAGGGTGGCCCGCTTTTTAGATGAATGTATGAGGTTCAAGACACGTATGTATAATTAATGGAAGAAAGTGGGTGTTGAAGTGAGAGTTATCTCATTCCACACTTCTCTTTGTGTGCAACCTTGCTGATGTTAAGTATTGTGGCTTCTAACTTCTAATTCTTTAATACAAATTTCCATTCAAAAAGGCGGTCTTTACATCCATTTGGTGTATTTCCAAGTCCATTGCTACCCCAATGGCTACAATAGTCCTAATGGTGTTGAATTTGGCAACGGATGCATAAGTCTCATTGAAATCAATATCTGCAACTTGTGAGTATCCTTTGGCAATTAATCTTGCCTTGTACCTCACCACCACACCCATTGCATCTCTTTTAGTCCTAAACACTCACTTACAACCAACACTGATTTGATTTGGTGGAAGAAGAGCCAATTTCCATGTACCATTGTTTATGAGGAATTGGTACTCTTTTTCTATAGCCTTCTTCCACTTGATTGCATCTTGGGACTTTAAAGCATCACATAAAGACAACGGATCAGTAAGAAGAGCCACATTTGTATATTCTTCACTTACTTGAGGAAAGATGTAGTTCTTCGACCATTCACCAAGTGGTCTTCTATCCCTCAAAGAATATCTTCTTTCATTTCAAGAAAAAGATTCACCTTGCTCTTTTCTAAACATTTTTTTCTCTTATAACTTGTCTTTTCTCATTCAAAGGTTGATACTCCTTATCATCATCATCATCATCTTCAATACTTTTGTTTCTTTCAATGCTAGTTTTAGCAACTACAGAAGCCTTCATCTTTTCAATCTTCTTCTCATCTTCAATCACATCTCCATCATCTTCATCATCTTCATTGTCTTCATTGTCTTTCTTTGCTGAATTTAAAGATGTGTCCACAAACACACCATTACTCCCACTTAGACACATCTCTAAGTGCTCACAAGCACTCTTATGCTTCAAAAACTCAACATTACGACTTTTGATGATCTTTTTGGTGTCCAAACACATTAGCCTATATGCCTTGGTACCTTCACAATATCCTGAGAAAATACACTTTGTACCATTTGCATCAAGCTTGGATCTCATACAATCTGGTGTCTTTGCATATGCGATACATCCAAAGGTCATCATATGTGAAATACGAGGTTGTCTCCCAGTCCAAACCTCTTGTGGTATCATTGATGCAAGGGCACTTGTTGGACACTTATTCCTTGTATATACGGCATTCACCACAGCTCCCACCTAAAACTCATAACCAAGATTTTAAGCATAAAGCATGCTCCTTGCCATCTCTACAATGGTTCTATTTGCCCTTTCAGCAACACCATTTTATTGTGGAGTGTATGTATTGAAGAAACACAACAAGCATAACATAAGTAAGTAGAAATCAGCAAGGTTGCACATAAGAGAAGTGTGGAATGAGCTAACTCTTTCTTCCAACACCCATTACTTATAGGTGGTGGTTGCTGCCTTTAACAATAACATTCATCCTTTAATTTTTACATTCATCAAAGGATATATCAAGTATATTCTTTGGCATCCTATCTTCTATAGGGATATATCTTTTGCATATTCATTATACTTTTAGCATATTCAATATATCTTTAGCATATCCTATATGCCTTTAGCATATCCATTATTCCCAGAGGATACTTTGGCATCTCACCTACTTCAAATATATACTATGGCATATACTTTATATTCTTATCTAGTCTTTGGATATTCCTTAGGATATCTTTTATCCTCTTGACTTTGTCTCTTTGGCCCTTAGCCTTACCATATGCATAGGATAGCCTTTCCACTTATCAAGAGACAACCCTTTGACTATTAGCAATCTACCTAAGGTGATATCTTTTACTTAGTAATTTATTCTACTTTTAATATTATCTATTTATCTTAATAGTATGGAGTTGTGGTTTGTCTTGCAATTCCTTCATTCTTCAAATAAACATCAAATTGCTTAGACATGTACTCACCTCCATTATCCGTCCGCAATACCTTGATCTTGTATTCACTTTGTTTCTCAACAAGTACTTTGAATTCCTTAAACTTCCAAAAGCACTCATTCTTGGCTTCAAGGATGTAGATCCAAATCTTTCTGGAAAAGTCATCAATGAAAGTGAGGAAGTACCTTGCTCCTCCAATACTTATGGTCTTCATAGGTCTGCATACATCAGAATGGACAATCTCGAATAACTTTGTAGCACGTTGTCATACTGTAATTACTTACAGTATGTAAAAATTAGTTAAAATATATTATATGTTTATGAATCTAGATGTGTGTTAGAATGGTTAGTAAGTTAAATTAAAAAAATGGTTGATAGAAAAAACTTTATTTTATTTTATTTTACTTATTTTAGTTATGGTATTTAAAAATTATAAGATCTAAATGTTTAGTATGAAGCCTTGAGAGAAGGTGGGGACTTAAGGATGAAAATTTAAGCTAATAAGAGGCTAATTGGGAGGGATGAAATCAAGCCATGGTCGGATGAAGGCAAGGAATAGGGAACTTCATCCCTATTGGTCGAATACCATGCCCAATGGGCTTTGAGGAGGCTGCCTGCGACCTTAACAGGGGGTTTTCGGCAACTTCAAAAGGGGGATTTGCAATTTCAGAGGTAGGGTTGTAAAGTTTAGGATTTTGGGTATAGTTTGAGAGGAAATTTTAGGCGATTTGGAGTTAGGGTGAAGAAGTTATACTTGTTCAAAGTTAAAGAGTGGATTTCATACATACTGTCACTCTTTTGGGGTTTTGCGGAGTTATACGGAGGCTTTTGGAGATCGAACGGTGCGGTTGGAAAGGTAATTTCAAGATCTACGTCTATTACGAAGGAATTTTTAAATTTTGAGTTTAGACGAAGGAGATATGAAGAGTTGAAGACAGCGCATCCAATTCCAAGGCAGTAAGTAGACCGTTTTGTTGATGGTGATGGGGTTTGCCATATCTTAAGTTTTTGGACGAATTTTTGTTTCTAAATTTCCAAGAAGGTGTATTATTGTGTTAAGAAGCTATACATCAAAGTTTCATAGCATTTGGACTTTTAGATTGTGAGATATGAAGAATTTAGTATACGGGTATTTGTAAACAAGGGTTTAATGCTACTGCAAGGGTTTTGGCGATATCTAAAGATCGATAATGAATCAACGGTTGAAATTTATGGTGGTAGTTGTGAAGAATATATCAGTACTTCATGTAAATTTAAAGTAGTTTTGGACGGTTGGATTAAAAGTTATGGATTATTGAAGATCGGAAAAAATTCCCTTCCTACGGGAGAATGAGGGTTTAGAGTATTTTGTTATGTTTTGAGTGGTTTGAAGAAATTAGGCTTGTGTATTGGGTGTAATAGCCCTATGGAGATCTCTTTTATATAAAATTGGGGGTTTTTATTATACTTGAATCTTGCTTGAGTAATTAGTGGCAGCCAGAAGCCCAGCGCTTTCTTTAGGCAGATTCTCTCTACCCCGACAACGTGTTGCTACACCACTTAGAAATGAAGCCCTTTGTTGTTTGCCTTGTATGCAACCTTCACATGCAAGTTGCATTGCATTTTGACTTGTTTTGCCAGGGTCTAAACCACTTACCATAGACTTAAGTTCTATCATGCTCTTCATGTTCAAATGACTAAGGCGACGATGCCATATGTTCAACTTGTCTTCATTTGATGTAAACTCAGCAAATACGGCTACTTCCATTCCATTCACCTTCTTGCAATTGAGGTAGTACAAATTTCCCTTTTTAGAGCCTTTGGCAACCATATTTCTACTCAAGGTTCTTACAAAACATCCATTCATGTTGAATTGAACCATAAAACCTCCCATTATAATTTTACTCACCGAAAGTAGGTTTTGCTTCATCTTTGGTACATGGAGGACGTCTTTAAATCTGATCCTATTGATTTGTCCATTCACCACCACCTCCACGATAATGGATCCAATTCCAATGGCTTCACATGTACCACTATCCGCCAAGACCACATTTGATGCTGGAATTGCCTCATAAGTGTCAAATGAATACTTATAGGGTGTCATATGCTTGGAACACCCTGAATCTACAATCCATCTTGCCATGGCAGCCATAGAGGTTCCATTTGATGCCATGAATGTATAATCTTATCCTCCAAACTCATGTTGCATGCTATTTGCATTCTCCCTCTCCATCTTTTTGCCTTTGTAACAATTTCGAGAAAAATGTCCTACTTTGCCACAAATGAAGCAAGTTTTCACATTACCTCATTGGCTTGAGTAGTTGCCTTTGCCTTGACGTGAATAGAGTGCTGAATCTTCACCTTGAGGCTCTTTTTCTTTCTTCTTGGTTACTTCATGGGCAAGTCTTGCCGTGACATAGTCCATAGTAAAGCTCGCTTTTAATGAATGGGATTCCAGTGCCCACATTGGGTGTGTTGTAGACCTCGGGTAAGCTCAAGAGAGCCATATAACAACATCACACCTTTCAATTATTATTCACAATTGTAAGCTTGATCAATTGGCGCCCACCCATTGGATGCGCCAAGGGTCTTCACTTTCCATCTGCAAAGAAGAACTTCCCTTCTCGATAGATGATGTTCAAATCAAAAATCGACGTTGTAAAAGAATTCCAATGCTACTTCCACTGGTCCTTTACAAGAAATAATGTGGGAGAAGTTGGCTTCATCAACATTGGTTGTAATCAATCCAAAAGCCTTCTTTTCACGATGTTTGTACTCCTTCTTCTCCTTCATATCAGCATCCATGCTTGGAGGCTCTTCACTTTCATCTACAATATTCCAAAGATCTAAAGAGGCCAACAAAAGTTCCATTTTCACCTTCCAATGGTAGAAATTTTCACCTCTAAACTTCTCAATTGCTTTCAAGCCTTCACCTTCACTTGAAGTCATATCTAAAGAAGAGATGTGTCAAAGAAGATCAAGAGAAGTAGTCCTAAAGCTCTCAAAATCAGCAAGAAGGTGTTGTTGCCTTACAAACCCAGAATGCTCTCTTTGTGAATAAATTAGTGTTTTCACTCTCAAAACACTCTTAACTTCACTTCTAAGACTTCTTACAAGTCCTATAAAGCATATACACGTCTCAAATCTGATGTTCCACTCTCATATCACTTTAATGCTCACAAATCACCTTTAAGCACCATAAGAGGTCTTTTAAGCACTTTAAGCTTTTTTAACAAAAGAAACTACAAAGTTAGTCCATCAAAGATATAACTTCAGCAAGGCTAGGTTTAGTCCAACAATATTAGTTTTCTATAACATCACTTTAAGATATAAATGAAACCCCAAATCCAAAATGCACTTAACAACAAGTAAGAGCAAAATAAGATCTAGATCTAGATCTGAATCTCAAAGTTGAGAGTTTCTAAACCTTAACATAAGAATTAACAATATGATCAACTCCACACATCAACAAAGACTTCAAAGCACTTCAAAACTCACAAGTGAAGGTGAGTGGGCCCATAACCTATTGAAGAAAGCAAAGCTTGAAGCCACAACTCTTAGCATCAGCAAGGTTGTATACAAAGAGAAGTGTGGAGTAAGATAACTCTCACTTCCAACACCCATTGCTTTTATAGGTTGCGGTTGTCGCCGCCAATCCACAACATCCATCCTTTCTTCATTTACATTCATCAAAGGATATATCAAGTATATCCTTTGGCATCTTATCTTCTATGTGGATATGCCTTTAGCATATCCAATATGCTCCTAGGATCCTTTGGCATCTCACCTACCTCAAGTATATCCTAAGGCATCTACTTTATACTCTTATCAAGATATTCCTTAGGATATCCTTTATCCCTTTATCTTGTCTTGTGGCTCTTGGCTTTGTCCCTTGTTCATAGGATGGCCTTTCCAAACACTAAGAGACAACCCTTTGACCAATAGCAACCTATCTAAGATAATATCTATTATTTCGGTAACTTATTCTACTTTTACCATAACATATCTTAACAAACATATCTTAACAAAAGTATCTATTAAAACCTTTGTTACACCACACTATTGTTGTAAAAAAGAGATTCTTTAACTAAACACAAGGTTCTTAACTCCAACTTCAATGATGTCAAAAGACAAGTGAAATTAACAAACCTCAAAACTATGATTACTTACAATATAAAAAGCTTTTAACACCACTCCAAAATCCATTGAACTTAACACACTAAAAACCCCTTTTATTCACTTCCATCACAGTCAATTCCAATTGACTTTTTCAACCTCCAATTACCTTTTCCACATGCACACGTGGATTCATTGGTTTCTTGCTAAAATTTTGTTCAAGTTTCTTGAGATTTTTTTTTTAAAAAATTAAAATTTTTCCCCTTTCCTTGTTCTCATAGTAATCTCCTCCTCTGTGTTATCCCTGTTTGCTTTACTCACAAGCACCTCTACTTGATCAGTGGACAGGTTTCTACTTGTATTGCATTGCTATTTCTTGCCGCACTTGCTCAGTGGACAGGTTTCTACTTGTATTGCATTGCTATTTCTTGCCGCACTTGCTCAGTGGACAGGTTTCTACTTGTATTGCATTGCTATTTCTTGCCGCACTTGCTCAGTGGACCTATTGTTACTTTTCAACGCATCACTGTTCCGTAATTAACATGAAGCTCCTCGCTCATTTGTCGATGTGTTCGTTGGTCCGTGACTTTGAGGATTCATTCTGTTGAGTTATTCTTTGGCTTACCGCTATGGTCAAATGGCAACCTTTCTTGCCTGGCTTGGCTTTAGTGTGGCCTGCTTGATGCTCACACACTTTGATGCTCCCCACAAGCAGTTCACCCCCTGTCCAATCTTAGCCTTCTAGATTGCCCCCTTGCTACTCACTACTTGCTGCGACGCACTACTCACACACCTTGTCACATTCTTGATTCTCTTCATGGCAGTCTCTCAAAATCTTCGTCGCCGTATATTTTTCTACACCCCTTTTTTATTCTACTAATTCATCAATTTCCTGCTGTATTAATCGTCTTTGTCCTAAACACACCCTTTGTCATAAACGATTCTCTTTTGTCCCTAAGACCCACCGCCGCTCTTTCACCACTTGTACTCGCTTGTACCTCCGCAATGTGTTTACCCAAATGCTGCTGTTCCTTTCTGTTCACAGATTTCGGAATATTTTATTCAGCCTCGTCGCACAAACCCCTTGATCGTGCACTGTCTTTCTCTTCATTGGATTTTGTATTCTCTATGACAATTCCTGGCTACAATCTATCTTCACTGATTTCTGCATACACCCTTGGTCGTTTCCCTTTTCAAACATATTTTCTCGTTGAACCCTCCGTCGTGTTGTGCTAGTTGCTAGACCGGTCCAATAATTTGCCGCACCACGGAAGGATTGCCCTCATCGACGTTGTGAATTAAACCTCGCTGCCTTGATCTGATGGAGCGTGGTTCTATTGTTGTTGATGATGATGTTGTCCCTGGTCTGCGATGTTCCAAATGCACCGCACATATCATCCGCACCCATGGACTTTGATTTTTCTTGTTCTCCCTGATTGCACCAGCACGCTTTGATTGCATATCCTACTTGCTGGTCCTTCTCAATCTTTCTTGTTGCTTTCAACCCTCTCTTTTAGCTACTTCTTTTAAATATCTTTCACACTGTTGCTCTCTAATTTAGTTTATTTAAACTTGTTTTTACATTGGGATTCTAATAACTAACATCTTTTATACAACCAAATTATATTACATTCAAAATTTTAAATTTTAAACAATGTTTTTGGTTTTTTTAAAAAAAATTAATATCATTCAACACCTTAAAATAGATTCTCTTCATTTGATTCTTTATATAATAAGATTATTCACAACACTATATTGAGTTGTAGAACAAGTTGTGCATCTCTCATCAATCTATACCAGTATTAAAAAAACTTCTAATTTGTTATTTTATTACATAAATTATCAGCTACAATTTTAGTTTGTTTATTTGTTTATTTGTTTTTCAAAATTTAAACTTGAACAACATATTAAAAATCATGATACTACTGGTATAAAAGAAAAAATATTATTTTTTGTATTATTACAAATATAGTTCCAAAATAATCAAGATATAGTGATTTCTAATCCTACAATATTTACGTATTCATATTTAAGTGTGATACAATCTTATTTATTTCATCTACCAAATATTGATAGAGATATTTGCACATATGCCAATATTGATTATAAAATTTTTATTTTGTAAATATATTGTGAGTTATAGATACTATCAATATAGTCTACAAGATAATTTGAATAGTGATTGAATTGCCAATTGTAATACAATATTATAACATTTGTTTAAGATGTAATAATTTAAAACCAAATCTCTAAATTGAACTATTATAACCAAGTCTAATCTAACATGAAAAATTATATTCTTTAAAATTCCTAAAAAAAAAAATATTCTTGTAATATATATATATATATATATATATATATATATATAATTAAAAATTACTTATTCTAGTCTATTATTATTCTAAAATTTTATTACATAATATATTATATTAGATTTTATTTAAAGATTTAGATTTTTTTTTAAAGAAATAGTATTAAAAAAAGTTAAGTTGAGAAATAAGAAAAGATCCAAAAAAATATTAAATTATAGAATTTAGTGAATAGAATCTCTAATCAATAAGTAAATAAAAAATATAATATAAATTCATTAAGATATTTGTATATAAATTTCATATTTTTTTATATTATATCATTTTTATTATAGTAGTATTTTAATTTTTTTAATCAATATGTTTAGTTACAAAAAAGATTTATTGTCATTGTTTGTATTTTATTTTAAAAAGAGATTCTACAAAGTCCAAATCTTACTTCCAAATGTATTTTGTTGGAAGAAATATAAATAGTTTTAAGTAATTATTTCTTAAGAATTACTTTTTGAAAAAATAATAAAATATATAAATCTATTGAATATACTAATTTATTTTAGATTATTGATATTCTACTTCTAAGATTTTATAAATTTTATATTTTTTAAAAAATAACTACCTATCTAGATAGAATTAAAAATATTTATTTAAAATTAAAAAAATAATTTAATTAAATAACTTAATATTTTAAAAAAAATTATACAAAGATTATTTTAGGAAAAAAAAAAAAAAATTTCAAATTCCTTATTTTTTGTTATATTATTTTTATATTAATAAATTATAATATTTAGATAAAATTAGACTTTTAGGATTTGATCCATTTAACATTAAAAAAATATTTACTACAAATCTAATGTATAATTATTTTTTGGGGTTCATCTATAGATTATATATTATAGAACAGTTTGAAGTATAAATTGTAAATCCTATGAATGCACTTCAAATATAAAGGCTTGTCAAAATTTTATTTTTAGACCTTTATTGTGTTTATGATTTTAATTTTTTTATTTTAATGGGCCATGGTTTTAAAGTTTTAAAAGTCTTAGTTATTAAAAATAATATTTAAAAAAAAACAAAGCCATCCTATAGACCTAGTTTTTTTTAATTATAATCCTATATATGGCAACTTATATCTAGATTATAATAATTATAAAAAATATAAAAAATTTCATCAAGAATATAATTATATATAATCCAAGTTAGTATCTCTAACCCAATCAACTTGTTTGTTTGGAAGTTTAATAGCCATGCTTTAAAATTACAACTTTTCTACTAAAATCCATTTAAAGTATGCATAATTAAGTATTAATTTAAAAGTTTAAAATAAATATAATATAAATATAATATAAATATAATATAAATAATATAAAATATAATTTATTTTTATCCAAATGTAATTTCTAATTTATTATTAAATGATACTTAATCAATCAATGATAACTAAAATTATGATTTTTTTTTCCAACATGTACTATTGTCATCTTTTTGTAGGATTCTATATCTTATCTCAATTTGTTCTTATTTACTTATACTTTGATAGAATTGATATTAAGCAAAAAAAAAACAATAGAATTGTAGATCATACCTTTAAAGAATTCCTCACTAAAGATATTGGATAGATTCTTGCAAAATGACCTACATATGAACCTATTGCTACTAATCTAAGTTTAATTGTGTTTGATTATTATATATTTGCATTCCCCTATCCAACATCACCAATATTCTTGGTTGTAATTCTAATTGTTTTCATACTGTTTCTTTATAGATCTCTGTAATCTACCTTCATGAACAGGCCTAACTGATTAAATTGATTTGAACTCCTACACAAATTTTTATCCTTAATTCTTACAAAACACCTACTAATAAGTGATCGAGCTAAATGGAATGACTGCATCTTTCTACTTGTTGCAAACTCCAACTTTGTGATAGAGAATTCATTTGGTGACATTGCAGAACCCCTGCCAATGTTGGACTTGCCTCGTCACTTTGGTGAAATAGAAGCATATTTAAAAATGAAACTATCCATACACTAATATTGAGTAATTGCAGAGCATTGGAGGAGCATCTACGCTAGATTGGACACAGGGGCTACCATAAGCCAGATATGGTGGCTCCTGTATCAGACACTCAGCAACTCATGCCAGGTAATTGTTTTTAACCTCATTGTTTCATGAAAGGGCAACTTTCATGTACTGTGGATAAGCTACAAACAGGCATGAGCTGCAAAATCCAATTCTACTATTAATTGAACTACCTTGAACAAGGGCTCAAACATGTTATAATGGGTTCTATAAGTAGACAAGATAGTTGTGCTAACAATTTCCAGTCTTCTAGATGAGGATGTAAATACAAAGATATCATAGGTCCTCTATTGTAATAGTCAAGTCTTGCAGGATAACAAGATCAATTAATATGTTCATACAATGTATCGTTCAGTATCTTCTTTGTAGAAGCTAGAGTAATATTTTATTAAGAAGGAAGTATGCTGGCCTACATATGATTATGGTAATGACAACTCTCCACAGCGGAACCCTGGTCCGCGGAATTACCCCCGTTTCTATGTAATTTCGTAGGTAGGCACTCTCACAATGACCATCTTAATTATTTCAGGATCTTCGCAGTCTCAAGTGCAACATTGTTACAACTGATGGCCTTTCTGTCTCTCTTGCCTTTCAAGCACGTCTCTAATGCTAAGGGCTTTGATGGACTTGCCATTAATTTCAAAAGAAGGATGAGGGGATTTTAACTCTCCATTGACTGAACGAATTGAGCCTACAACAAGCGATGGATTGGTTGTTGACAGAGGGCAACTATTACCAGGTGTGTGTTTGTCGTCAACGGGTCTTCGGCGAAGCAAACTTAGCACCATCACAGAAATGCCTTTACTCTGGTGAGTACTCATTTGCTTGGCTGTTCTTGAAGGAGCAGCTGGCACACTCCCTCGCTCAAACTTTGCTTTTCTTGTGGCCATCTCTCTCAGAATTTTGGCACGGGTGTCTGCTCCTCGCACAGCATTCGCCCCGCGTAATTGATATTTCAGAGCATCTGAATAGCACACCACATTACTTATTAATGCATAGAAGTTTATTTTGAGTTCCTCGCAGAGTTACGAGGCATGTAGTGAGTCACATACTTTAATGATAGATCATCAACAATGTAATAACGTAACAGAGTTCGAGTTATCTAACTAAGAACGTTACAGTGGAATGCAACGTCTTGCAGTGAACAGTGTCCTGGAATATGCTCAGACTTAACATCTATACAAAGATTTGAATGAATCTGGATATGAACCTCTCAGGGCTCCAGCGTATGCAAAGAACCAAAAACGTTTACGACCTTCCCATACTTAACCTACACAATCACGCTCGCAGAATGGCAACTCTTTTGTACCTTGTGCACGAGTAGTATAAGAAAGTACATGTGCAAATTCAAGGCCAACATCGTGAGTTGCTCCATTCGAAAATATCATGTACGTACTGGCAACTATAAAAGTTGATCTCACATTTCGCAACAGAATTACACAACGTGCATGTACAACGAGGTGAAATTACGAACTTGTAAAATTTTAAGGGTTTTCTACTTTTAAGGGTTAGATTATGCTGCTATCTACAAAAATATTTTTCATGTCACCCTAGCAACGGTAGTGGTGTGAACTTACTCTCTAATTACGTGTGCAAACTGAACTGTAACAGAACTTAAGAAGTTCTGTGGAATGAAGGACAAACCAGACAAAGAGAATAAGTAGTAAATCAAGTTTGAAGACAACGAATCTCTTCCACGAATGATTTATAATGTTTACTTCGCTGATATTTCTCATCCTCAATCCAAATCATGTCAAATTGATATCATCGCCTTGGTTTGGAATGCAGTCCACCCAAAGCACGTGGACTGTGGCGAAAGGCGTAATCGTCAAGCTCTGGAAGTTTGGACGCACTAAAAGATGGCTCATGGTGTCCACAAGACCAGCAAGCTGAATTGGAAGGCACTCAGAATGGAGCGTTCTTCTCAATCTATACTTTAATGAGCTCATATAAAATGAAGATGCGTGAAGATATTTACTCACTTGAATTATATGATGGTGCACAAGATTCCACTTTGGATGCTCCCTTACATGCACCCTCATCACTGCAGCCAAAGCTTGACTTGATGGGAAGGCATGACAGATTAACACCGGGAAACTTCGCTTGCAGGGCCAGGGGCTGCATGTCCGGAATTTCGAACAAATCTGAGCTGTAATCGTCCCAGTCGTGAGTGTCCCGTTGCCGAGACAGATGGCTGCTTGATGAAGTGTCCATGTAGGAGTCGGAGCTGCTGGTCAGCACTCCGTCTGAATTGGTTGCATGCTTCTTGGCAAGAGCCGCGGAATTTGCCCGTTCTAAGGAGATCAGCTTCAGCTTCTTGTCAAGGACTGGCTTTGTCTTCCGCCCGCTGGCACCCAGCACTGGAAACGGAGACCCGAATGCTCCTTTCAACAGTGCATTACCGCCGCGCAGGCTTTCAGCTCGGCTCCGGGGCCCTTCCAATTCTTCTTCCTCATCCTCGACGTCGTCCTCATCTGCAATCCGCCGCAATCCCGTATGCTCCTTCAATTTTGCCGATTTCATTTCTTCAATTATGTGTCCTGACCCCAATTCTTCAAGGGCTTTCGCTGATGGCGAGCAAGGAAACGAAAAAAACATATCCCGATCAGAATCGACTCGATCCAACGGTTCAGATGCCTCAACAACCACGGGACGTTCTGAAGTAGTGCACACAGAGGTAGTGGAGTATTTAAAAGGTCCTGCATCCTCTTGCTGCTTTGGGATGTCCACTCTCAGGCCTTCTGTGGGAGTAGACATGGGCGCAACACACAAGTCCCCTTTGATACTGCCCTCTGTATCTTCAGCTGATGCAAGGGGCTCATGACTTGATGACGTAGAAGCTGGTGACACAACGAGTTGCATCAGGGTAGCGTTTCCGGAATAATCGTCCCGACGTTGTTGAAACTGGTATTCTGAGCTCGATCCTGTCTCACTCTTCATTCTACGACTGCGGGTTGAAATCGAAACGGTCATGGCGTCGCGCTCTTTTGAACCACAGCAGCCAATACAAGCATGTCCACCTTCAGAGCACGTCTCACTGTCGGAGTATCTGCTGCTCGCGACCGAGCCACAACATCTCACACAAGCATGACCGGCATCGGAGCATGTCTGACTGCTGTCCGAAAATCGGCCACCCTTTGAAATCATGTGTCGATGGTTGTGATACCCATCTGAGAGGTGCAATCTGTCCAAAACTTCCCGAGATGTTTCACGCCGGATCTCGAACCTCAAAAGCTCATGCAATGGGGGAGCGGCTGCTTCACACACTTCAGTGCAATTTTGTCGAAGTGGAGAGTTGTTGATTCTTGGTAAGCAGGCAGACTGCCTGGCTGCATTCACCACGGAGGCCCACCGACCTGTAGCTGGAAAGCACGATTCAAAAAATGACCTCGGCTCCACCTTCTGCATACCAGCTTTATAAGGTGCCCCTAAATCTATGTCCTCCTCAAACATAGATTCTGAAAATTCGGACGACCTCATATCCTCATCTTGTGCAGTATTGGGAGAATTGCTTTCGGTCAGTACCACACTATTGGCATCATCTTCGGGAGAATCTAACTGCACTCCTTCAGCGACATCCTCTAGTTCTGATTCTACTTGAATATCGTTGTTGTCGTCATCGTCTAGAACATCTTCGTCGTCATCGTCGTCAACTATGATAATCCTATTCTCAACTTCTAGCTCAACCGAGCTGCTGTCGGGCGTCTGAATCTTAATCATAGGAGCGAAGATTTCGACAGTCTCGGACTTGTCGCGTTCCTGCAAGAGCAAAAATGTGTTCCTAGCCGACGCTTTGGCAGCAGAGATAGCATACGATCTTGCCAGGGCATCCATGCCTTGCATTTCCAAGTTCCTCACAAACGGTGTTCCCACAAACGATGCAAATGCGATATCTCCGGGCGAATGCTTTATCTGGAAGTTGTGGATTCCACCTAGCAAACCCTCCAGGCGAGCTGTGAAGAGGTCTGGATTCCCACCATACCGCCGCCGTTTCCGTCTCTTATAAAAGAGAGTGGCAAGTTTACCCTTGTCCCCTGTGTCTGCTGACCACCTTGGCGACTCGTAGATCGACTTAGAGTTGCTAGTACTCAGCTCGGAGCAATCCGTGTAGGTTTCAGTGCTGGTTCCAAGCCACCCTGCTCTAGAATAGCACACTCCCATCTTCGTTTTGTTGCTCAAGTCATCTAATTAATTCAAACTAAATCATCAGCTGAATCTTCACCACTTGGGTTACTGCAGGTGTCCTAGATAAATGAAAGAGAAATATGCACCAGTATCATGTCGAGCAATTCCGTGTTTGCCTCTACGAATCCCTATTCCTAAGATAGGTGATGCCAGCCTGTATACTCGGCGTTCCAGAATTGGTTGCGTCCATAATTGATCTTCCTAAAGCTCCCACACTGATCCATGCGCTCTGAAGAAAAGTGGGGCATAAATATGAAGGAACTGGATGGGAGGCCAGGGGGTTAGAGAAATAGAAAGGATGACGACGAAACTGAGGAGAAAATATCCATGGAGAATTAATCTCACAATCTGTATCCATGATGTAATCCTCATGTGGATTCTATCCCTGGATTTTGCAACCTGCCGAAAATGACAGACCAACTTCCGCGAGTGCAGCAGCAAGACCAGAATCCTCAAAATCAAGTTCAATTTAAATTTACTTCTTTGAAACAACCCAATAATCTTGTAGCTAAATCAATTTTTTTGCGGCAGCCTCACCCTTTGTATTTGAAGTTCAATGTTTCAAAAGACAGGGCAAAGTAGCTGTGCCGATGGTTAAATCCGTTTCCTCCATTTGTTCACATCATTCTCACTGCTGGCTGTCATTCTTAGTGGTGGCTACCAGCAGTTGATAACCTCACCTAGCTTGACCTAGAAAACTCCTTAAAAGTGTATCGCTTGTCAGCGGATGTGGTACCAATTGTGCAAAAAATCGACCTTAGATCTTCTGATCTCAAAGTCCTGATCTCAACACATGAGTCCTGCTGTAGTACTGAGAACAACTCCAGTTCTTCCTTAGAGTTTCGCACATTAACCATCCAACGGCGACGATTACAATTCCGGCTTTCTGGGATCTTTGGTTGCACAGAGCATTTTTATCATCCAAATTTAAGTAGTTCAATGGATGGTTCAAAGCGGCAGATGCCACAGCCACTCATGGTGATGTAGTATCTTCTACTTCTATTGTCTGTGTGAGCGACTTGTAGGCTCAAATCTGTCTGCTTCTACATTTGAGAGCGAATAAATCCAGATAAAATTAATTCCAGTGCTAGGCGTCTACCCCCAATGCTATTTCACCCTCGCAATGTCGATGATTGCTACTACCAACCCTCAACTTCCAGGTATTGCACAAAAGAAGTACAATTTGACATCAGATCCTGGAATGTGCATATATATTTTCAACCTAGAGCGAATGCCTTCGCTTCCATACAGCTAGCCCCTCAATTTCCTTTACGATGTGGACACTACGCAATGACGAGAGAGAAACAGAAACACCTGCAGGCTTGCACCCACAAACCGAGAAGGCATGATCACCCGTTCCAGCACCGCCTCATCCATAGATGCAACCCGACCTCAACCAGATCACAAACCGATCGTCACGCATGCACACACTGAAGGCCTGCCATGGCCAAAGTGGACCTCCACCCTGAGCGCCAGACGGAGGAACAAACTGGAGCATGAGGACAAAACAAATGCAGAGGTGAAGAAATCCAGAAGGGAACATGAGGTGATCGTGATGAGGGAGAGGAGCGGAGGAGAGAGCAAAGGCGGCAGATATAGCAAGGGGGGGAGAGCGAGAGAGACGCGAGAGGGAAGGAGGGTGGGAGGGAAGCTACAATAGCAAGAAGAAGGGGAAGAAGTGCAGACAATGGTACCAGTCCAGTCCAGTCCAGCCCAGGGCCACAAAGGCTGCAAAGCACGCAGCTTGATTGTGGGTGAGAGTGCTGTTGCTGCAGGGCTGTACTGGTCCCCTCCTTTCCACCCTTCCCTTCCTTCTCCTCCTCTTTACTCGCGCACTGTGTCTGTCTGCCTGTCTGCCCTGTTGTCAGAGCCACTCTCACCTGCCTCGCCGCTGCTGCTCCTGCGGTGTCCTCCTCCCTCCCTCCCTCCCTCCCTCCCCGCCCCTCCGACTCTTCTTTCTCCCTCCATCGATGACTCTTCTTTCTCCCTCCATCGATGACTCTTCTTTCTCCCTCCATCGATGACTCTTCTTTCAATACATTCCTGCAACCAGCTTGATGCCACACTCCCTTTTCTCTCACTCTCCATCCCCTCCTTTCTCTCTTCTCACTCATTCAGCCACAACATCTCGAGAGTTTAGCACATAAGCAAATTGACTCGAATGGGGACATCAAGCTTTCAATGCATGTGCATTTCAAGCTGACTGTTGCATTGCAATGTTTGCTTCCTGTTGCTGAATGCTCATGAAACCTGTGAGAATGATTGTATCTTTGTCTCCCGTTGAAACATTGCTACCCGGAACTAACTCTTTGTCCACCATGTTCTAACCCTGCTGCTGAATTCCACTATTCTTGGCAAATCCCTTTGTTTTTTTTGTTTTCCCCCTCCTGTGATCATTGTTATGTCTACGATGTGTACAGGACAACAATGAACTTGCCAGTTGAGGTCGTTGTTAGAGACCCTTGCATTCACTCATTTATTTATTCTCCCATCTTTTGAAAACTGGTTTGCAGATTTTTGGCATGTAATCATAAATTTGATATCTCAAATCCCTTCTAGGATTTTTAGACCTAGAGGTCCACTTTGAAAGGAAATGGTTTGATTTTGTTGTTGAGGTTTTTTGTTTGGAGATTATAATAAATTTAGAAAATCAATAACAAGAGAAATATGATGTTCTTTTGTTGTATGCTAGATATTAATTCAAAAATAGTATCCAAACTTTGTGTACATTATTCCAGACTTTGAGCATCCCTTGGTATTTTTGAAGGTTTAATGCAAGACTCTTAATTACAGCTACAGTCATTGATGCATGGTTTGTGTTACACAAGGTGATACAAATGCATGGTGGCCTTGAGCAGCTCACAATGTACATGAGAATGGAGAAGACCAGGAGGGAGGGGGAGGGGCAAGGGCAGCTGTTGCAGTTCACTTGTGGGGTTTACCATGTGCTGTCCTCTGCCCATGAATGAATGAATTAATTAATTAATTACCATGTCACCCACTGACAACCTCTTCTATCCAAGCCAAACATTTGAGTACTTTGTAGAAAGTAGGCAATGATCCCTCCCCCACCTCCAGTGTGACAATGCCCTTCTCTCTCTTAAGCAGGATGGATGGTCCCTATTCATGCTGAGATTTGGTAATTCCTCTATAGACTATTTTGCAACAAGAATCCCTTTTTGAAGTGGCACATAGTTGTTAGACATTCTTCCAAAATTTTCTTTGTACTTAAAAATTTTGCACACAACATTTTTTATACTTGTTACACAAACAAAGGAACTGAAGCCATTCTTAATCTTGTTAGAGCTTGTGATTTGATTGTCTAATCTTGTGAGTACACATGTTTTGATGTATTGCTACAATGTCTACTATTCTTATTATTTGTATATTTATTTGTTTATATTTTTTCAAAAAAAATCATCTCATATCATCATATGTTATAGGCATTGAATTTCATTTTCAATAGTTTTTAAAATATCATCATCATATTTGAAATTTAATTTTTTATCAGAAAACATATTAATTTATCTTATTAAAGTTTAAAGGATTATATCTGCAATACAAAAATAATTTTATAGTTCAATGATTTCAATGAATTAATATTTATATTTATATTTGTATTTAAATAATTAATTATTAAATTGGTATTAATCTAACTTTAATCTGTTTTAATTTAATTAATGAAAAAGACAAAAACAAATCATTTAAAAAAAAATCTAATCAACTTTAAAAACTATAATACATTGTGATTAACATATAAGAGATTCACAATTTTTAAACACTTCGATAATTTTTATTTTTGCAATTTTAAATTAGATGTATATATGTATTTTTTATTGCAGATTGAATCATATAAAAAATAAAATAAACTAAAATACAAATGAAATTGCCTATGTAGATAATATAGACATGCTGTAAAAAAAATGAGAAAATCAAAATTTTACCTATTCAATAAATTTAATAGAATTTAACCAAAATTTTAGCCTTCTACAACATACTTTGTTTTTCCAAAAAAAAAAAAAAAAAAAAAAAAAACAACAACTACAATTTCAGCATACTTAGAAACATAATTTTATAAACATGTTTCTTAAAAGAATAAATTTTTAAATAAATTTTGATCTACTCTTAGAATTTAGTCATTGGTACATAATTCAAGGAATTTTTTTAAGAAATGTAGAATTCATATAAATTTTGGATTTTAAAACATTTTATATACTTCTTTTCTCAATATCCGTTATAATCTATTACTAAGTCTTGTAGATTTTTGGTATTATTTTTTGAAAAACTTAATGGCATGTATTACATATTTTAGAATATGTGCAATATCCTTGTTACAATATTTTAAAACATAAATTTCTGTAATAATCTTAGATTTTTTAAAAAATCAACTGAATGTTTTATATACATTTTTAAAGGATCAGACAGAAAATATTTGTGTCTGAATAAATAAATAAATCAATATATATATATATATATATATATATACACATATTATTATTAGTATTTTTTTTTCATAATGATTATAATTTTTTTTTAAAAGTTGGTAATACAAAATGTAATAGCTGTATTAAAGTGTCACATAAGTTTAACTAATTGCTAAAAATTAAAGTGTCTTTGTTCACAGTTTCAAGATACATAAGAAAAAAATTCATATTATTATTTAATAAATATTCTACTTACATAGAGTTTAAGTTTTAAAGATGAGTTGAAAATTTCAGGTATTGATATCAAAAAGCATTTTTAAAATTAACTTACATATGCAATTATAAAATTTTAGTTGGATTTTTTAAAAAAATTATGGTTGTATATGGTCTAAATTTATTATTTTGAATTTTATTTCATTTAAAAGGTTTTTCATTTTTAAAACAGTTATTTTAGCTTACTAAACGAATTTAGGCTTATTTTATTTTGAAAAGTATAAACAAATAAATAAAACAGTATGCATTTGTGTAAGATGACAGATATTGCAAAATATTATAAGAATGTTTTATTATTGATTTAATTGTTCCAAATTTTTTTAAAAGGTTTATCATATTTTAATAATTAAAGATATTGTAAATTAATTTTTTGGTAGATTTATTTTTAATCTATTGAAATAGTTTCAAATAAATACAAAGCTTGTTTCAAAGATATTTAATATATTCCATGTATAAGAACCTGGTCTATATTTAAGATAATAAAATTAAATTTGCAATTCTATTTGTAAGTAGTTGATAATAATAATAATAGAAAAAAAAATAAAGAAACCACTAAGTAGACATTCTCCTTTTTATTGCATGGACACCTCCCGTGCCATGCATCCCCACATACAAATAGTGAAACTCTTATTTATATTAAGAAGTTTTAGAATAAATTTACAATAAAATATTTATGTGCAATGGCTTATGTCAGATTTTTTTTTTTTTTTTTTTTTTTTCATTAAATTTAATAAAATTTTATAATATATTTTATTTAATTCTTTTATTCACTATAACATGCATATTAATTTAATTTAGGGAATAGTTTAGTATAAATTTACCTAAAAACTTTTTAGTATAATTAAGAGTTTTATTATGTGTATGCAGGAGTGTGTGGCACGGGAGGTGTCTACGCAATAAAAGAGGGGTGACCACCTAGCAGTTCCCAAAAATAAATCTAATAGTTTGCTAGTTGATTTAGGTTAATATGTTCAATAAATATTTTGTATCTTTTAAAGTATATTATTTAAATTTAATTTTGGCTATCATAAATATTTATTGATATGTTTATTAAGCTAATGTATTAAATATTCTAACTTGTTACATCTTACTCTTGAAATGAATATTTCTAATAACTCAATTTTTTTGAAATTATTATTTATAATTTTATTGTGTAATTAAAATTAAATAGGTATATAAAAATAATTCTAAATTTTTATTTTTATTATTTTTAGAGAGTTTATAAAATAATATTAAAGATTATTTTATATTGGTATAAGAAAATAATCTAATCTTTAAAAGCATAATTTCTTATAATGTATTTAATTATTTTTAATATTAATTAATAAATATTTATTATTTAACTTAACATAAAAATTATTATTTATCTTTTATCAACAAACATATTATTTTATTCTTGTGTTTTTTCTAACTAATGTCTCATAGGGATATGTAATATATGTAATTATCTTCTAATTTATTATATATATATATATATATATATATATATATACACACACATATACAACTCAAAATAATGAATATAGTTAGAATATGTATATGTATATATATATATATATATATATATATATCAAATAAAAGTATTAATGTAAGAAAATATTTGTATTTGTAATATTAGATCAGGCTTGTAATTATTTTATTAATAATTGATAGTATATCTTAGTTACTTTAATATATGAGCAAGTATTACTATATTTATCATTGTAAAATAAGATACCAATAAAAATAGACATATATATATATATATATACTTATTTATTTAATTAGTTCATAATAAAAATTATTTAATATTAAAATATTTTAAATTTATCTTTATTTCAATTCGACAAAATGTCATTAAAAATTTAAGAACACCTATAATATTGTTTACAGAGTAAATTGCAATTTACTTATCTGTAACTGTCTTGCAGTAAAGAATACAATGTGCCACTTGTTAACATGTTCTACTAAAATAAATATTGCATTTAAAAAAATTAATGTTAAGTTGCAAATAACCAATTATATTAAAATGTAAATATAATGTGATTCCAAATGTAAATATAATGTGATTCCATATGAATAGTTGATGTCAATTCATCTTTTTTCATTAATTTTGCACATAAATTATATGTCAGTTTTTACATTCTTATATTTGTTCTTTATGCTTTAAATTGCATAGTAATAATAAGATATGAGCTTCAATTTTTTTGTGAAAAATATTTTTGCCATACTCATGGTATATATCTATGAATTGATCATTTAATATGCACTAAAGCCCTTTGAAAAAACATAGATCATTTTATAACTTAAGTCTAATGGAATACTTGTTGGCAATTGTGTATGAACAAAAAAGCAATTTTTTGGAGTTTGAACAAACTAAGCCATTGTTGATCTCAAGTGTACAATGTGTTGTAGGTACTTTATCTTCTCTTGACACCAAGTATGCTTACCAAGACATTGCATTTGAAAGCTTTTATTATTTTTGAGTTTATATATGAGTTATAAGAAGAGACTGATGAATTCCAAAAAAGTTATGTAAATTAATTGACATAAAAGATTCAAGATTCTTGCTATTAATGTATGTATTATTAAATGTGTGCTTAACCATCTTCAAATATTCTCAAATATGCACTGCATTCAGAAAATTTCTTTTGAATATGCAAGAATCAGTTTTTAAGTAGCCAATAGAACTTCTGGCATAGAAAAATGACAGACAATATGATGCAGATTGTCTGGCAACAATCTGCAAGACCTTTTTCCAGAACATCTCTTTAATGATATGCCTGTCTGATATCTGCTGAACTTGCACCATCTTAAGCTCATGTACAATTGGATAAGGCAACTTGGGATGTTTGATTTGGTATGCTCAAGTGGGTTGTGGGGGTTTGGAAGCAAAGGTCCTGGCATGCATCTCTGTAACCTTATTTGTTGGGAAGGGGGCACCAGGGACTGCACAATGAAACAAAAACAGGCAGAATAGGGGGCCTCCACCAGGCTGAGAATGTGGACGAGAGGCAAATGATACAGGGGGGGGGGGAGGGGGCACACATGATGACAAACATCCAGTCATCCTTGGATACTTGTGATCAGATCTGGGCTGATGAGGGAGGGAGGGGGCACCTGGACTAGGATGGGGGGTGGCCCTCCCTCTCTCCCTCCCTCCACTGGGACTGTTGGGGCCAGGACAGGACAGGACAGAGGTAGGTCAGATGGGTGTGAGGGGGGAGGGAGTGCAGGGGAGGAGGAGGGCACCCACCCACCTAGCTCCACTCTTGGCATGTCAGTCAGATGCCATGCCATCATATCACCATGGATGGCTCCCTCATAGCATCATCCTCCTGTTTGCCCCCCTTGCCCCTCTTGCTCTATGCCTTGCCCGTCCAGGATGCTCTTGTGTTGTCTGGCTACTTTGCTACTCCCTCTCATCTTGTCCCTGTCTTGTATCCCCTTGTGGGCTGGTCATGAGGAGATCAGCTCTAAGTCAGGTCACAATTAACATGAGTTAGGCCGTCATGCTCCTAAGCAGACAGCCCAATGCCTAGCTATCTTTCCATCATCCATTGTGGCTCACAGGAGTCTTTGTGGTTCCCCATCCCTCCAAGATTTTATCATCTGTTTGACTTTGTTGATACAGATCTCTAAATCAGTAGAATCCCAATTCCCTATTCTTGTGGCAGGTGTGGTATAAATGACATGCACATCCTCACAAAATTTCAAACCTTCAGTTACTGTAACCATGTCATCTTCAGTTGGCACATGTTGTGTCATGTCTAAGAATGGCCCAGAGCAGAGAAATGGTACATTGCTTAGCTGTCCCTTCCAAACCACTGGAACTCATCAATTATATAAAGGATGAAGTGCTACAATTACAAGGACCTGGAAGTTACTGAAATGAACACCTGTCAAAGCTTACAAGTTGGGGATTGATACTGCAACACAGAAACTCAAACACAGGGAATGCTGAAGATTGAAGAGAGGCATTACCCTTGGGAGTACCAGCTTGCCCTGAACATGTAATTGTATGACTCATAATTGGTCCCTAAGCAGCACTAGAAGTATCCAAAGGAGGTGCACATGGGCAGCATGGTTTTGTGGGGGAATTGGGGGGTCAGATATTGCTGATGGCCATGCTAAGCCGTTGCTGCAACTGTGGAAGTCTTCAATGATGAAGGGGATGTGAAGCATTGGATTTGATTGAGCAGTATCTCCCAAGCCTGCAACACTTACTGAGTGAAGCACAGCCTGCCTGCCAGCCAGTAACTGGTGGGTGGTGGGCCTGCCTTTTTGGTGTACCTTCACAAATACTCCTTTGAAGTAGATGTTATACAATTTTGTCTATTGATTGTGAAATCAGCAATGCTGAACAGCAGAGATAAAAAGGCAGTGGAAGTGCTCCAATAGCAAATTGCTGGAGAATTCCCAGTAATTGTATCCTCATCCTGACTTTCTTACAGAAATTCAATCTTTTCCATGGGACCTAGTACAAAAGCTGAATATGGACATGATTCCATAATACAGTCTGCTAAACTTTGAAGAAATCCTTCCCTATGTACCCTTAATATCCACAAGATGGAGCCAAACTACAGCAGGGTACAAAACAACACCCCTGACATGGATACTTCACAACCATTACCTCAATTACAAATCATTTTAACCTTGTTTTTGCAAAGTGCACTTTTGTTCATCAGAAAACTCTACAGACGATTTGGAATGATTATTAGTGAATGGCAGGTTGCACCCAAGTTTGCAACATAGAGGTGAAGAGATTGGAGATTCATATCTCAATTGTAAAATGCCAACCATGCTTGATGGTCCTTGATGGTCCTTGCACACATGGGTTGTATTGGCTATGTCAACAACAAGACAAAATGAAAATTCTTTAGAAATGAGTCCATGTACAATAAGGGAGTCTTTGTATTTTAAGGATAAGGTGAGAGGTCAAAACTTTAAAATCTTTTGATTGGTTGAAATTGAGAATTATTTCTTAGTTGGTTTTATATTTAGAAAAAATCAATCTAAAAGTCCTAAGAGAAAAAATATAAGGTGGAATGCACTATTTTCCTATATGGTATAAATAATGTTATTTCTTGTTGGATCCATCTCAAGAAGTGATATTTTAAAAAATATAAGAAATTCAAGTAAAAAATTGTTTAGAATAACTATTAATATATATATATATATATATATATACATATATATATATATATATATACTTGTTGAAATCAAGATATGAGTTGACATATTTATACTTGTTATAAAATAATGATTAGATTTATTACATAACCTCTTCTCACTTTTATACTATATCCAAATGCCAAAACTTCTAAAAGAAAATTTTCTTCACCAATTAAAAAATCTTGATAAGACTTTTGAACCATGTCTTTTCAAAGTGGACTTTAAGTGTAAGGATCCCTTAAATGAATTTATAATTATCTAATTAAACTTGGTTTCCATATCTCTACAAAACCTGACAACTGCACAGGATTTGAAAAGCTATGCTCTAATCACAGGATTCTTTCTAGTGAGAATGCAGTAACTTGATGACCTGATGTAGAAGTCTTCCAGGAACTGCAAGTGCAATGACAATTTGAGTATGCCTTATGTCTTGAGTACAAGATTACAGCAGAATCTATGGAATTGTGGGCAGAATGGTGAGATCCACAAGAGAAGAGGATTAAAAAATAGTCATAACCCTATCACAAACATTCCACCTGAGTTTAAACACACTGGAGGTACACCATTTCATTTAATAGTATGATCCATATAAATGTTCCATATCTGATCATGATATCACATCACACAATCCAGCTAAGCTTTTTCCTCCCATCTCTGTCTTGGCACATTTACAAGTTTTTATTCCAGGTCACTCATTGTCAACTTTGGCATTAGATTATTGCATTCTTTCAATTTGCTTGCTAATATTATTGACTCATGTACATAAAGAAGTTTCATTTTGTCAAAATTAATTACATATTTTATAATATCACATGGATTCAATGTCATTTATAATCACATATGATATAAGATCATGTCCACAAAGCTAATTCAATAACATCATGTTGTAATGATTTTTGTTTACAGAAATTTATTTTCTATTAATGATTTTGCAATGACACAAATTTAGAACATTTATATCATAATTTTAAAAAAGTAATGTATTTTTTATATTTTAACTAACTATATAAGATAGAAATTATTCCTAAGATCTAAACATAATATTACACAGGTTATGATCAATATTTATTTAGAGATTTATTTTGTTACCAGATGGTTTATAAGATCTCAAATAAAATATATACTTTTAAACATGATTTATATTCACATATTTTTATTTCATGAAATATTTATTTCTTATTTTATAATTTATAAAAAGTCAAAGAATATTTTTGATGTACCATGCCAATACAAATTATTTAATTTTTTTTTTGCATTGTTTAATATTAATTTTTTTCCAATGGCTTTCAAAAATCTAATTATTATCAACATAAATAAATCAAGACCACATTAGGACATCTACTTGGACTAATTTAAGATATTTCTATTATAACTATTATATAAATTTTATTTATTTATTTATTTTATAAAATAATAAATTATAATATTATATGTAAAAATAAGAATTATTTATTAAGAATTAGAGATTTTTAAAACTTTTTATTAAATTTTTTATAACCTAGTTTTTAATAATTTTTAATAAATAAAAAGTGATATTTGTAATAAAACTATAATCATGTCAATATTTGCTTTTTATTTGGAGCTAAATAAAAATATTCACTTAATTGATAAATCCTAAAAACTTAGATTTATTACCATCAAATTACTTTAAGAGAACAACTCTTTAATTTCCTAGTTGATACAATTGTGTTTATATGAGTTACTTGAGGTGGTATAGTTGTTGAAGGAACTTTTGTTATTTCTATGTATTCTTGATTATTTATTATTAATATTGATTGAAGTATTAGATAAAGTTGATACATACCAAGTATCAAATCTATCATTTGTTCTTATATTTATGTTATGGCATTTTGTGAGAGGATTAAACTTCTCATTAATTGGAAGAGTTTAAACTCCATAAGGTTTTCTTCTAATGATTATTTTATTAAATTACATTTGTAGTCCAATCTAATTCTTATCGAGATTCTAATATTTTATGAATCATTCAAAAAATAATTACTATTCCTATAAGAAATAAAATACAAAAGAATGATAATAGCTTCCTTCATCTTACGTCTTAATCACATAACAGCATATTATAACTAAGAGTCAAATAGAGGTGACAATGGCACCCTACATCCTACATCTTAATTATACAATATCACAATATAATCAAAAATTGATAACATTCTAAGAACACCAAGAATAAATAAGGTATTGATCAACATCTATGTAGTATTATCAATCCAAAACAACCACACTCAAATGAAAGGAAATGAATACACTATTGGATGATAAATCAATAAGTTGTAATATTTCTACTAGATATAATTGTTTTTATTATTTAGGATTAACAACACCATTAAACATTGCAAACTTCTTGGATACTACTTGAACTATGAAAGATAACAAACTCCTTGATGCTTCAATGGCTGCCAAATCTTTGTCTAAGCTTTAAATTGAGAGATCATGCTGTTTATTAAAACTAGACTTTATTTCACTTCTTTAACCACAACTTTTGTTATAATCTAATATATGAGCTTCGAGATATATTCCTCCAAAATTAGATTACTAGAGTTATGAAGGATAATAGATCCCTTGATGCTCCAACAACTGCCAAATCCTTGTCCAAGTTTCAAATTAGAAGATCTTACTATTTATTAAAATTAGATTTTAATATGCTTCTTTGACTATAATTTTTGCTATATTTCAACTTACATGCATTAAGACATATCCCTACAAAATTGAACTACTTGGATTGTGAAAGGCAAAAGATCCCCTTATGCTTAAATAGCCACCAAATCTTCATCCTAATTCCAAATTAGATAATTTTAATATTTATAGAATTATAAAAATAAGATCTATTTTTTTATAAAATTTAAAGATCTAAATTTAAATATTAAAGAAAAAAAGTATAAAATCCAAATCTAACTACTATCCTATATTACCTAGACATACATCTAAAGGAGGGAATTTTGCAAGGACTTTGCCACACAAAATAAAAGGAAGAGAGAGAGGGAGTAGCCACCCAAGGCTTTTTATCCTAGTCTAAGGTGGCCCAAAGGTTGCAACCACATCCTCACCTTTGAAATCTAAAATCCATAATCTAGATCAATGGTCTAGAATATTTCAAAGCCTAAATCCAATTTTTTTGTTGAACAAGCTAATAACTTAAAAATTAATACTTTTTTGGCAAATTTAACACCACCAATGTGTTCAAAACATATTTTAATTCCAAAATTGATTGTTCACATACTTAATTTTGAGTTCTAAAATATAAGAACTAACTAATTTGCTAATCTAATCTTTTATTTATTTTCTGATTTTATTACTTTTTTCAATTATCTTAAGTTTAATTGATCCATATCTATGGTAATTCCTTAAATGGATTGCCTTAGATCTATATCAGCTAAATTTGTAAGTCCAAGTCATCCATGGTTTACCAAATGGCCATTAAGATTTTAAATATTTAATAAAAATTTGAAATTTAGATCTAAAACTAAAAAAAACCTCCAAAAATTTGTCCAAAAAAGAATCTATTTTATGGATAGGACTCTAATACTGTAATTAATCTAAGATAAATTTATACTAAATTTATAATAAATTTATGATATTTTTTGTATTTTAATATAATATATAGAATCACCAAATGTATTAAGAAAATTTATCAAAATTAGAAAATAAACTCTTAAATTATAAAAAATTTATTCTTAATTTTAAAAAATTAAAATTATTATTTTAATTTTTTTTATAATTTATAAAATTAAAAATAATACTCTACAAAATATTAGAAAAGTTAATAAGAAAAAAAGGTAGAATTAGGATATTAATTATTTTTTAAATCCAATTTGTGATGGAAAAAAGTAACTTTGGATTTGGATTTCTAATATGTCTATTAGCTTGAAGCAAAAATATCAATATTTTAAGAATTACTGGAAGTTTCTAATGAATTTCTAAAAGATTTTATACTTCTTTAAAAAAACAAAGTAAATTAGGAAAAAATTGGTTTAAGATTGATTCAAATAAGAAAAAAATAGTTATCAATTAGAAATGATAGATTTGACTAGAATTATCTAGGATAGATCTTGAAGAATAAAAAATATATAGTTTAAAATACTTACAAGAACTAAAGAATTTAAAAAAGAATTAATTGAGTAATTATTATTGAACTTCTATACTATAGATTAGATAATTTTAAAATTAATTGATGATTTAAAATCACCTTCATATTAAAATTAGTCCTAAAGATCTATTTTTATCTAATAATTGATTATATTAGCATTAATATTAAAAAAAAAATTAAAAAATATAAAATATGAGCCATTTTTATTCATAGAACTATTAATGATGCTCAGACATTCTTTATTTCTATTAAATCTTCTATGGTTGTAAGAACTTCAAAATATCTATACAAAAAAGAAAAAAAAAGTGATATTTCAAAAATAATATTAATTTAAAAAAAAATTGTTAGGGATATACACTTCATAGGTTTAGAAAACCTTTTAGAACATTCTAGAGGTTCTTGAGTTAGTGAAAGTCAATTGAAAAGCTTCCTAGTTGATAAAAGTAGCTCAAGAAGATTTGTAGTTAGTGGAAGGAGCTCGAGAAGCTTCTGTCAAGGACATACTTGTTAAAACTTCTAGAACATTTTAGAAGTTTCTTAGAACTCTCTAGAACCTTCCAGAGCCTTCTAATATCTTCTTAGTTGGTAGAAGTTGCTTGAGAAGCTTCTTAGTTAGTAGAAGTTACTTGAAAAGCTCCCTAATTGGTGGAAGCTGCTTGAGAAGCTTCCTAGTTGGTGGAAGTTGCTTGAGAAGCTCCCTAGTTGGAAGAAGCTGCTTGAGAAGCTTAGTAGGTAGGAGTATATATTGGAGTCAAGGTTGAAGAGTCCTTCAGTCTCAACAACACATCTCTTGGAGCTCTAGCTCACCTCTCTAGTGTTGTTTTTATACTCATCTGATTAATCCAGTTCCTACCAGTTCTTCTTGAATTTCTTGTTTAGACTTCAAGTCTATAATTTGTGTCCGTGACAGTTTGTCGAGACTACTCTCACCTTGGATATCAAAGCTAATTCTTTCTTTTTGGAGTGTGGATTATCCCTCTTCTTGAAGATACACTAGTATTTTAGAGGTTGCGGATTATCTTCCTCTAAACTGATATCTTTTTTGTCATAATATTGGAGTCTTATTCTTCTTGGAGAGAGTGGATTACCGCTCTTTTTGAAGGTCTTAAGGCGTTTTAGAGGTTGCGGAGTACCCTCTTCTAAACCAATATTTCCTCCTTGTAGAAATAATTACTTCTTTTTTCTTAGAATGGTTGGAGGTCGAGACATTAATATGAGTGAAAGTTTGGAGTCCAAGATGGATGCCATTATGAATGCTCTTGCTATGTTATCACAGAAAACTACGGTGATAGAAGGAATCTTTGTAAGACTTCATAATGATGGAGCATCTGGAATAGCACAATCTAGGCTTCATCAGTCTCGAGCTTTTGCACCAGAAGAAGCAGCTTTACTTGTGATTCAACGAGAACCATTACTTCCAGAATGAAAGGAACCTTGAATTAACCTTCCAAACAAGTTTGATGGCACATGCTCCAAGTTTCAAGGTTTTATCAATCAAATCAAGTTAATAACAGCTCTACAATGCAAACGTTATCTGACGGAGGAATCACGCGTTGGATTGGTTCGAACTTTGCTTACGGGACAAGCTCTATCGTGGTTTGCTCCTCTATTCGAAAAAGAATCATCAATTTTGAACAACTTTGAGACTTTTTTGGAGGCATTTGCAGAAGCATTTGGCGAGCATGACAAGGCTTGGTGGGTTACAACAAAAATTTGATCACTACGACAAGGAACTTGCTCTGCATCAGTCTATGCATCGGATTTCAAGCAATTGGCATGCGACATCAACTGGGATGAAGAAGCATTGATGAGCCAATTCTATTGGGATCTAAAGGACGATGTGAAGGATTTATTGTTATCTCTTCCTGATCCACGAACGCTCAACGAAGCCATTAGCCAAGCTATAAAGTGCAATAACCGCCTATTTTAACATCGCCAAGACTAACGCTCCAGACAATATACAAGTCATCACGGTATAATTATATCGGCAAGTAGCCTAAATTCACAAGCGGAGACAAAGGACATGTAGATTGATGCGGTACGTATCAAATCCCTTACTCCAGAAGAAAAGAAGCAGCGTATGGAGAAAGGTTTGTACTTTTATTACAGTGGAGAAGGCCATAGAGCTGGAGGCTGTCCGAAGAAGCAAAATGGACGCAGCATTAAGAATAGAGGTGCGTTTGTTCAGGAAAACGAGGATGCCCAGCCACAATAGGAATTGTGCGGCTGGACAAATCAAAACCAGGTTCCTCTCTTCACTAACCTCGCCTCAAGTTATTTACAATTTTTGCTTTTTGGTTTTCAAAAACTAAAAACCCATTCATAGATTCGGTGAGTATCTCATGTTTCAGACTAAGAATTTGCTAAGTCACAAAATTCTAGTACAAAATTCAAACTGGTTTCTTGCGGTGAGGGGGAAGTAATAGATTTGGCGGACCTTTTATTATCTGGTAGTGTCACCCATGAATCAAAACCTATAGAAGTAACGTTTAAAGACCACAGTAGTTATATTGTTTTCAACATTATTAGCACCCCGTCAAATCCTATTATTCTTGGTCTTTTTTGGTTGATAAAGTATAATCCATCCATAGATTGGAGGTTGCAGAGGATAACATTTCCCATAGAACAACCTGAGGACAAGCCTGGAAGAAGACCCCAAACCAAAAAATCCTTATTCATTGAAGCAAGAACGTTTGTAAGATTATACAAAGAAGGCACACCATTAGTCATTTATGCGGCTCCAACCAGTGGAGAGTGTGATTTCAATGTGCCAGAATATTCAATACAAGGATTTTCAAGACGGTTCCAAAAGTTAAATAGAATGCCGATATGCCACCGTAATATCGACTATATGATTGCGCTTATAGAATCGCAGCGATAATAACTACCTTTTTGGCCCAATTCCACAACCTATCATACCTGGAAGCTATCGAAGGCGAAACGTATTGATGAGAATCAGCCAAGAACTTCATTTATCATTCAAAGTTGCCAATTGAGGCACCAATCTTATTTGTGAAGAAGAAGGATGGCTCACTACGGATGTGTGTGGATTATCCAGGTCTCAACAAGGTGACAAAGAAGAATCACTATCCATTACCTTTGATCTCTATTCTTTTAGAACAACTTGGACGTGCAAAGATCTTTACAAAGATTGATCTAGTGGAGCGTAATAAATCTAGCGAATCAAAGAAAGGAGACGAACGAAGACACTTTGGTATTGCATGGTCATTTCGGAGATAACGTTACGCCATCGGCCTACCAACGCTTTGGTTTTTCAACACATGATGAATGATATTTTTGAGGAATATTCAGACAATTTTGTTGTCATTTATTTGATGATATTCCTGATATTTACCGAGAAATGAAAAAAAGCATAAGAAGCTAACGCTCGTTTTGGTGACTAAAAACTACGCGAGGGAGATTCTACGCCGTTGGAAAAAAGCGATTTCATCAAACTGAGATGGAATTTTTAGGGTTCGTTGCGACTACGGAAGGCTTGAAGATGGATCCCAAGAAGGTGGAAGCAATTGTGTCCTAGGAAGTTTCAAAGACGGTTAGAGATGTACAATATTTTCTCGGCTTTGCTAACTTCTATCGGATCTTCATCAAGAATTATTTTCAAGTTATTGCTCTATTCATTCGATAAACATGTAAAGATAAGCTCGAATGGGGACCTCTAGCGGAAAAAGCATTTCAAAATCTTAAAATGGCATTTAGTACGGCTCCAATCTTGATACATCCAAACTTTACAAAGGCCTTCTATTTGGAAATCAATGCTTTGGATTTTGCTTTAGGAGTCATACTTTTGCAGATGGGCATCGACAATAAAGTTCTCTTAATCCAAGCCAGTATCTATTCACGGGAAGTTTTCTACTACCGGTCGGCGCAAGCTTGTCCGACTGAGATTTGCAGGGCTGTGCTATAGCGATTCTTTCCATGGGCGGGCGACGAAGCGAAAAAGGAGAGTCACAAGATCCGATGACCTTCATCGTAGAGAGAATTACTGTAAAACGCCGGTTCCTAAATCGCCAATAACTAAAGGAAGAATATTTAAAGAAAGCCGTGCAAGTATGTTCTATGCTTGCACAATATTTATTCAAGCTTTCAAGTTATATTTGTATTATACTTGTACAAGTCTTGTACAAATATAAAATATAAATACTTGAATAATACTTGTATAAATACTTGTATAAATACTTATATAAAATAATATATAATCCTTGGTATAATACTTGTATAATCCTTATAGTATTCATATTCATTCCAACAAGCATTTGTAAAACCTCATCTTCCATTTCTCCATTGAAAAATTCTTCTATTTCTTCAACTTTTTCTTCTTCAGTTTGTAAGGCCTGGATCTTTATATCATAGTCTCTCACCCCCTCTTTGTTACTTTCCACCATCTTCTCACATTCCACAAAACTTTTATCTTTGATTATATCACTTTTGTTACTAATCATACAGGTTTGTGCAAACATTTGTAAGATCATATCTTCCTCTTCATTAGTCAAATAGTCATTTTCTTCTTTAACCATTTGACCATTACTAGCCTTCTCTTCCATAGCTTTTCCTTTAGAATCAGCTTTCTTTTTCTTTTCCTTGGCATTGATTGTCCTCTCTTCCCATTTTTCCTTTAAAAGTGATCCTTCTCCTGGATGAACAAAGATAGAGGACCTTCCAATCTTGTCAACAACACCCTTCAAAGCCTTGGTAGCTCCATTGCCTCCGGCTTGAATTCTATATTGATCCATAAATATTGCCAAAGCTCCTAGAATGGTATCCATCTTTGATTGGGCTCCAGAAGAAGCCCCTCTAGTATCCTCCATATTACCTTAGCCAAAACTAGTAGCCCCAAAGCAGCTCTCAGTGGAAGCACCAATTATGTTGGGTAGAGAGAATTCGCCTTGGGAAAACGTCGGGTTCCTAGCTGCTACTAGAACTAGCAGGGAACATGAGAGGAAGCCGTGCAAGTATGTTCTATACTTACACAATATTTATTCAAGCTTTCAAGTTATACTTGAATTATACTTGTATAAGTCTTGTACAGATATAAAGTATAAATACTTGAATAATACTTGTATAAATACTTATATAAATACTAATATAAAATAATATATAATCCTTGGTATAATACTTGTATAAATACTTGTACAAATATTATGTATAATACTTATAAAATACTTGTATAAATACTTGATATAATACTTATATAACCCTTGGTATAATATTTGTACAAATACTTGTACAAATATTATATATAATACTTATATAATACTTATATAAATACTTGATATAAATATAAGTATATATATTTGTATAAAAGGTATAAGCAAAGTGTGTATGTATTCAAGTATACCTCAAAATACAACCGCATATGAGGAATACAAGTTATACAACAAGCTGAAACTAAATAAATCACTAAAACTTCATCCAAAGGTCGAATCAAGCGTGCTTATAGCCTATGGAAAGCCAATAATCCATTATAAAACATATCAAAATTTCACAAATAGATGACTTACCATTTAAAAGTTATGGCTAAAAGAAATAGGCGCTAAAATTTCCAAGCAAATGCAAAGGCAGCAAAGCTCCTCTTCACTTCAGCCTTTGTTGTGATCACTTTTCTTCTCCAAATTGGACATGCAATAGCTTTTTAGAAATCTCACTCCATCATCTAACTTGTTCTAAAATTTCGCATGCATGCCTCTCAAACTCCAGATTTTGTAGCTAGTCGATTCTACTCTTCAAACCCTAGCAACAATTTTCCCTCTTTGACACTTCACGGCTCATAAAACTTTCATCAAAGCTCCAAATGTATTTATTTTTGTTTTTGTAGAAAGCTTACATAAGCTACTATAAGCACCTAAAATATCAAAAGGATTGAAGAGACTGTCCGACTTGGGTGGTTGAACAAAGTCTCTGCCCCTCTTCATCAGATGGCAGTAAACCCTTTCCCACTCTCAAGCTCACAACTTTTGCTCTCCAACTCCGAATGCTACAAGAGATGTCTTGATAGAAAGCTAACACAATTTTCCACACTTTTTGTAAATTTCACTAAGAAAGAGTCGAAATCAAACTTGCAGTAGCAGCTCGAAGTTTCTGCCCCTCTTCGTCGGGTGGCAGCAAACTCTACTCTACTAAAACAAGCATAAGTTTTTACTCACAACTCCAAAATAAGCAAGTGAGTAGGTTCTAAAATCCTCACAACTCGAAGAAAACACCTACCAATTTTCATTATAATTCCTTCTATCTCCTCGGAGCTATCTCTCTCCAAAGTTTACCACTCAAAACTGCCTCCCTCTAAACCATAGTCAAGTTTGATAGAATATGTCGCTATCTAGATTTGACTTCGTTATTACTTATCGGCCTGGAAAGCAGTAAGGACTATCTGATGCCTTATCAAGAAGATTATATCTTCTGCCGAAGATTGAAGAAGTAGCACTTGATCAACAGTGTACGACATTGTTAAAGCCAGAGCAATTCAGGATTTGTGCTGCTGTGGTGCCAATTGATGCTGACTTCCTCAACCAAGTACGTGCTGCGACCATTGAAGATTCAATAGTCCTTGATATTAAGCAGCGTATCAATGATGACAAGTTCAAGGTTGAAGGAGATCTCTTATACTTTGAAGAGCGACTGTATATCCCAAAAGAGCCAGTAGGACTTGGAGTCCTTCAATCTCGTCATGATTTTCCAACTACAGGACATTTTGGATTCAATAAGACCTTGGAATTTATTTTCCGAGATTTCTGGTGGTTCCAAATGTGGAAGGATGTGAAGGATTTTGTCCTCTCTTGTGACATTTGTTCAAGATCCAAGAACCCTCGACATCGCCCTTATGGACTTCTACAGCCATTGCCCATTCCGTGTCGTCCATAGTCTTTAATTTCCATGGACTTTATTACAGATCTGTCGCCATCAAATTCATTTGACAATATCTTTGTTGTGGTGGATTGACTTACAAAGATGGCACATTTTATCCCTTGCAAGAAGACATCGTCAAGCAAAGATACAGCAAGGCTCTTCCTTGATAATGTGTATCGATATCATGGTCTACCAGATGATATCGTGTCGGATCGAGGAACCCAATTTGTATCAAAGTTTTGGAGATCTTTTTTTAAAATATTGAAGGTGGACATCAAGCTTTCTTCAACATTCCATCCTCAAACTGACAGCCAAACGGAACGGGTGAATCAAGTTTTGGAACAATATTTACGATGCAGCATCAACTATCAACAAGATGATTGGACTGCATATCTACCGCTAGCCGAGTTTGCATATAACAACACCCTTCATGGGTCAACTCAAAAAACACCATTCTTTTCTAACTATGGATACCATCTAAAGCTTGATCTATTGAGTTCGTCAGCAAATAACAACTCAACAGCTGAAAGATTGGTGCAACAGCTATTAGAGCTTCAAACCACATTGAAGCTTCAATTGCAAATTGCCCAAGAGTCTTACAAAGCATCCGCGGATAAATTTTGGAATCAGGCACCTAATTTCAAGATTGGAGATAAAATATGGTTGCTTCAACGGAATATCAAGACCAAGCGGCCATGTGATAAGTTGGACTACCGGAGATTGAGACCATTTGTTATCCAGAAGCAGATCAATCCTGTGGCGTACCGCTTAGAATTACCAGCTGCTATGAAGGTACACCCTGTCTTTCATGTTTCTCTATTAGAGCCTTATCGGGAATCATCTTTTCTTGGAAGAATGCAATGTCCGCAATCTAATATAGAAATTGAAAACAACGAAGAATATGAGGTAGAAAGGATATTAGATTCACGGCAAAGATGGAATAAATTAGAGTACTTTGTGCATTGGAGCGGCTACAATATTAATGAAAGAATATGAGAATTGGCCAAAAATCTTGTCAATGCGTTACAAAAGGTATGGAAATTCCTGTTAAAGAACTAGAAGTTAGAAGCCACAAAACTTAGCATCAGCAAGGTTGCACAGAAAGAGAAGTGCGGAATGAGATAGCTCTCACTTCCAACACCCTTTACTTATAACTGGAGTTCACATTCAAAGTACATAGGCTTCATCTACATTCATCTAAAAGCCAGCCGCCTACCGAGACCCTAAATCCAGCCGCCTGTCAAGACCTTAAACCTAACCGCCTGTCGAGACCCTAGCCGCCATTTAATCCCTAGTTGACTTTTGATTATTAGAAACTTACTGTGGTTAAACTACAAGTAACTCTTTCTTT
>JAWRVF010001637.1:0-54121 GCA_036785485.1 Physcomitrellopsis africana | reverse complement strand
CCATCGAAACCAAGATGAAGACTTTCCCCATAAAAGAAACAAGATGTAGGTAAGATAACATTCAACTTTCTATCCTTGTTTGTAGCTTCTTTGTATTTTGTGATGCTAAGGAGATGGAGAATCAACAGCCAGTGGATTTGACTCAAGAGCCTTGATTTGCTAACCTACCGGACGAGACATTGCGACTGTCACAACCCTCAAGACGACACAACCAAGATGAAGATCTTCAAGAATGACATGTTCTTCCTCAAATAGATGGCGAGATACAACATGTTTGGTATCACGACCTTGGAAGAGATTCTCGATGTTTGGTGATTTTATTGGAGATAGGAACAACTCCTGACGGTGTTCCAGATGTGACATTTGAAGAAAGTTATGAAAGTCACAACAATGATCAAATAACAAGGTGGTCTTCTCGCCCTGGAATGGGACACTATCGATGGCTGAGAGGACCCATCAATTACCTTCGAAGAGAACAAAGATCAGAATATGTGGCAAATACTATTCCCCGCATCTTAGACTTTCTACACATGTAATCACCGCTCCTCGTGGAACTCGTCCTTTAAAGGGGGGGTAATGTCACGGATATATACATAGTTACCTATATGATCAGATAGAACTAGATAAAAGAAGGTAAAAGCAGGTTAATTCCATAATATCTTTAGAGAAACTTCCTAAAAACTTCATAGACGCTGCTTTGACTTTATAAGTGTCCATAGTAGACTTTGGATTAGAAACTTGGTCAATAAGTTAGCCACATGTCGCACATGTTGGTAGCTTGAAGACCAAGCTAAATACGCATGCAATATATAAGCAAACTTCCGCTTTAAAATTATACACGCTGCCTCGTAATTTAAGGTATGTCTTGTAAATTGATAATGTTGGAGGTCCTATAGAACGTCACACTTTGAAATTTTAGGTAGATAGTATAAATAGAGCATAAGAAAGGAAGCCTTCACCTTATATCAACTCCTTTCTTCGCTTCCAAATTTAATTCTTCCGTCTCTAGTTTTCTTGTCTTTTGGCGTTAGCCATTCCAGTTTCTTTTTAATATATATACTTCTTTATATTTATTTCTTTGAGAGAAGTCTCACTTATTTATTTGACTTCATCCAGTTATTGTCCTTGACAGGCTATGTAATAACCTTCTTGATGTCGGATTTATGTCTCACTCTCATTCACCCTCACACCACATTTAGCATCATGAGATTTAAACTTGATTTCTCAAGAAGGTGAGAATGAATTGATTCTTTGGTTCAATTATATATGAATTTAATGACAAAAGATAGTTGTACCATGAAACAAGCTAATGTCAATATTCCACCTCTTCACTCTAAGTTTCGCTTGAACTACAACGGTTCCTCATATGCAATCTGTATCAACAATCAACACCACTACACAAGTACTTGTAAAATATAAAGCAATTAAGAATCACCTTCCAAATAATGCTAAGACTTATAAGATTGGACTCTCCGCAAACGCACCATTATGTGAGCTAAAAAAAACTCACCACAAGTTTTTTTTTATATTTTTTAGTTGATTGAATTAGAAAAAATTAGAATTTTTAGAATTTTTATGGATTTTCTTTATTATTAGCATTTGTAATACTACCATCTAAGTGTCTTCCAGATAATACATCATTAATATTATAGATGGATAAAAAAAAATAAAAGAATTGAGATAAAAATATAAGATTAAAGATAAATAGTAAAAGATAAAAGATAAAAGATAAAAGTAAAAATGACAAATAAAAGATAAAAGTTAAAAGTTAAAAATTAAAAGATAAAAGTAAAAATGATAAATAAAAGATAAAAGATAAAAGATAAATAGTAAAAAGTAAAATATAACAGATTAAAGTAAAAATCACAAGTAAAAAGATAAAAGATAAAAATTAAAAGATGAATTTAAAAGAAAAATATAGAAAAGCAAAAATTAAAAGTATAAACTTAATTGATAGTAAAAGTGAACCAGGGAAGAAGAAATTCCAATAGAAAATTTCCAAGTAAAAGTAAAAAAATGAAGGAGTAGGATAATAAAGGGAAATTAGCTCAAGAAGTATTTATTAATAAGTATTAAGATCATTCAATAAGGTGCTAGGAGGAAATTACAAACAATTGTACAAAAAATGAAAACCTAACCAAGTGATGCTTTCGATCCAAGGAATCAACCTCCTTTTACTAAAATAGCTACTGTTGTCTTATCCTTGATTGGATTCAAGCGTACTTAGACCTCCTGGAAAGGTAACTTCAAGTTCTATTACCACCCAAAATTTCAGCTCCAAACTCGCTCTAGTTTGGAAGATGTTGCTCCTCAAAGTTGGTGCTCTGAAATTATCCAACAACAGACCCCCCTTTACTAAAACGGCTGCCACCACCTTGTCCTTTGTTGCTTGTAAGTAAGCCTTAGCTTCTCAAAAATTAGACTTTAGAGAAATTCTTCTCCAATAAGTTTTATTTTCAATCTCTTCTTAAAACTCCAGATCTCGTCCTCCGAAGTCACTACTCCAAACCAAAGGGGCAGGAGACACCTTGCCACTAAAATGGTCGCCACCACCTTATCTTTGATCCAAATGGCCCATGCAATATGTCATTGGAAAGTAAAAAAAAGTCCTACAACCTCCTAAAAATTCAAGTCCTAATTCTACTCTTACTAAAAGTTATGTGCAAATAAAACACAGCCAAACTTAGAAAGAAGAAACTACACTTCAAGGGAAATTTTTGCAAGGGCTTCGCCAACAAAAGATGAGAGAGAGAACAAATGGCCGCCCAAGCCCTTTTTAACCAAGAACAAGGCAGCCTAGGGGTGGCGGCCACATCTCCACCCTTAAACTACAAATTCCTAATCAAGATCAAAGGCCCAAAATGACCCTAAGTCCAAGCCCAATTTTAAGGCTGGATTCACCTGTAACTAAGAATAGACTATCTTTTTAACAAAATTAACACCACCAATGTGTTTAAAACACAATTTTATCTTAAGATTGACTACTCACATGTCCAAATCTAAGTTTCAAAAGTATAATTCTAATCAATTTGCTAATTGTAATTTTTGACTATTGTTATTTTATTAAAATACTTCAAGAAACTTTTACGACTATCTTCTAATTTGAACTTAGATGAATAATAATAATCTAAATATAATCATAGTATTTTCTTCAACTAGATGTATTTTAATATGGTGATTAAAATCACCAATTGCTAAACAATTTTCACTCATAATATTTAAAAGCCGGTAATTTTCAAAAATTATTGGAATTCATTGAATTCTAAATTTTAAAATTCTATTATCTTCTAATAATAGATTAAACTAGTATATTTGATTTTAATCCTAAATGATCATCTTATTATTAAGTTTAGATAATTTTTTATCTAATTTTCTACTAATACATCGAGCTTATTTTTTAGAATAGTAAGAACATCTATTTAGCAAGAATAATCCATTTAACAAGGATTTTTGCCACCAATAAATACTAATTAGTCTAAGTTTATCATAACTATTGGTTTTTGATTGATTTTGGGATAAAAATAAAGAACTGAGCTATTTTGATGGCTCACAATGGCCTTAAGTACAGAAGGCATTTCAAGATCTCAAGATGGCGTTTATTACAGCTTTAATATTGGTGCATCTAGACTTTACAAAGGCATTCTATTCGGAAACTGATGCTTTGGATTTTGCACTAGGGGCTATACTTTTACAAACGGGTATAGAAAACAAATTCCATCTTGTTGCATTCTATTCTCAAAAAAAAATTTGCTACCGAAATTAATCATGAAATCTACAATAAGGAGCTTCTTAAAATTGTGGATTCTTTTGAAGAATGGTATTATTTTCTTGAAGGCACAATGTACCCTATGATTGTATATACAAATCATAAGAACTTAGAATATTTTATGTCAATTCGGATTCTTAATCGCCAGCAAGCTCAATGGAATATGTTGCTATCTTGATTTAACTTTGTAATCACCTATTGCTTGGAAAAGCAACAAAAATTATCTGATGCTCTATTGAGGAGATCATATCTTGCACCAAGGATAGGAGAGGCAACATTTGATCAATAATATACAATCTTGTTGAAACAAGAACAATTTTGGCTTTGTACCACCATTACATCGGTGCGTGCTACAACTACTAATGATGCTTTGGTCCTTGATGTCAAGTATTGTATAAGAAAAAATATTGATAAGTTCAAATTTGTGAAAAACCTTTTATACTTTAAAGAATGTTTGTATATTTTAGAAGGACTAATATGACTGCACGTTGTCGGGGTAGAGAGAATCTGCCTCAAGAAAGCGCTGGGCTTCTGGCTGCCACTAATTACTCAAGCAAGATTCAAGTATAATAAAACCCCCAAATTTTATATAAAAGAGATCTTTATAGGGCTATTACACCCAATACACAAGCCTAATTTCCTCAAACCACTCAAAACATAACAAAATACTCTAAACCCTCATTCTCCCGTAGGAAGGGAATTTTTCCCGAACTTCAATAACCCATAACTTTTAATCCAACCGTCCAAAATTACTCCAAATTTACATGAAGTACTGATATATTCTTCACAACTACCACCACAAATTTCAACCGTTGATTCATTATCGATCTTTAGATATCGCCAAAATCCTAGCAGTAGCTTTAAACCCTTGTTTACAAACACCCGTGTACTAAATTCTTCATATCTCACAATCTAAAAGTCCAAATGCTATGAAACTTTGATGTATAGCTTCTTAGCATAATAATACACCTTCTTGGAAATTTTGAGACAAAAATTCGTCCAAAAACTTAAGATATGGCAAACCCCATCACCATCAATAAAACGGTCTACTTACTGCCTTGGAATTGGATGCGCTGTCTTCAACTCTTCATATCTCCTTCGTCTAAACTCAAAACTTAAGAATTCCTTCGTAATAGACGTAGATCTTGAAATCACCTTTCCAACCGCACCGTCCGATCTCCAAAAGCCTCCGTACAACTCCGCAAAATCCCAAAAGAGTGACAATATATATGAAATCCACTCTTTAACTTTGAACAAGTATAACTTCTTCACCCTAACTCCAAATCGCCTAAAATTTCCTCTCAAACTATACCCAAAACCCTAAACTTTACAACCCTACCTCTGAAATTGCAAATCCCTCCTTTTGAAGTCGCCAAAAACCCCTTGTTAAGGTCGCGGGCAGCCTCCTCAAAGCCCATTGGGCATGGTATTCGACCAATAGGGATGAAGTTTCCTATTCCTTGCCTTCATCCGACCATGCCTTCATTTCATCCCTCCCAATTAGCCTCCTACTAGCTTATATTTTCATCCTTAGGCTCCCACCTTCTCTCAAGGCTTCATACTAATCATTTAGATCTTATATTTTTTTAATACCATAATCAAAACAAGTAAAAATAAAATAAAGTTTCTTCTATCAATCCCTTTAATTTATTTTACTAACCATTCTAACACATATCTAAATCTATAAACATATTAGGCATTTTGAGTGGATTTTACATACTGTAAGCAATTACAGTACGACAACGTTCTTCAATCTTGCGATGACTTTCCAACTGCGGGTCACTTTGAATATAATAAGACCTTGGAACTTATTTCTTGAGATTTTTTATAGCTTCAAATGTGGAAGATAGTGAAGGACTTTGTGCTTCTTTGCAACATTTGTTCAAGGTCCAAAAATCCTCGACATCGCCCTTATAGATTCTTGCAACCCTTGATTATTCCAAAATGGGTATGGTCCTCTATCTCGGTATATTTCATTATGGATCTACTGCCATCCAATTCATTAGATAGCATCTTTATAGTGATTGATTGACTTACAAAAATGGCTCATTTCATCTCTTGCAAAACAAAACTACGTCTAGTAAAGAAATAATAAGACTTTTTATTAATAATATATATTGATATCATGGCCTACCAAATGATATTGTATCCAATCAAGGACTGCAATTCATATCTAAATTTTAGAAATATCTTTTTGAAATATTAAAGATAGATATTAAGTTTTTTTTGGCTTTCTATCATCAAATTGACTACCAAACAGAACGAGTTAATTAAGTTTTGGAGTAGTATTTATAATATAACATTAACTATCAATAAGATGATTGGATCTCATATCTACCATTAGCGGAGTTTATATATAATAATACTATTCATGCTTCAACTCAGCAAACGCCGTTTTACTCCAACTATGGATATCATCCGAAGCTTAATCTGTGGAATACGTCAAAGAATAATAATCTAGCAATTAAAGAATTTGCGAAGCAACTTTTGCAATACCAAATAACCTTGAAGCTTCAATTACAAGTAACTCAAGATACTTACAAGGCATTTACAAATAAATTTAAGAATCAACTACTTACTTTTCATATTGGAGATAAGATATGGTTTCTCCGACAAAATATCAAGACCAAGTGGCCGTGCAATAAATTGGACTATCAAAGGTTGGGACCATTTTCTATCGAGAAATAAATCAATCCACTAGTATATCGCTTAAAATTACCATTTGTCATGAAGATATATCTAATTTTTCATGTCTCTCTTTTAGAATCTTATACAGAGTTGCATATTCCAAGAAGAATACAAGAATTGCCACCTAATATCAAAATTAAAGACCATGAAGAATATGAGGTGGAAAAGATACTTGATTCATGGCAAAGGTGGGGTAAATTAGAATATCTTGTTCATTAGCAGGGCTATGAAATTAATAAGCGCACATAAAAATCGATTGTAAATCTCGCCAATGCGCCTCAAAAGATACAAGAATTTTATTAATTCTATCCCTAAAAATCCAAATATATTTGATAATAACTTCTTAGTGAAGATTGATTTTCAAAGAATATTCATAAAAAAGAAAAGAATTAAACTAAAGCTTTCATCAAGATGTAGTTATTTGTTCTAAGATAGAATAGAGTGATAGAAGCAAATTAGTCAATATATCAAACGTTTAAGTATTGAGAGAACAAGACTTAGAAGATTCTCTTATCACACAAGCTTCGAATAAATCAATGCAGTTTTCATAGCCTTTAATTAAATAAAGTGAGGACAATACATTTCAGTGTCAAATATGACCTTGATTGGAGCCATTAGGAATAAGACCCAATCATACAAGTCTCGATTCCAATGCTCAAGCTTTAGTGATATTGCTTGAGTTTGAAAAGATGAATCTTTTTAGTCCTAAGATCTTATTTGGAGGATGTTTTAAAGGCCACAATAAAGATCAGATCCTTAGATGGGATGTTTCAATAACGGAGGTACTAGCTCAAGGCCATAGGCGATTTCTTCGAGGAGTAGTAGAATCCATTGTTTAAGAACGTAGAATAGAATATATAGCTTTATTAGTATATTATATTCTTTATTTCTTATATATGTAGCAAGTTTGAGCTCCTCCTGGGACTTATTGTTAGAGAAGGAGGTGTCACGGACGCAGAATATAGATTGGAAGTTTAAACAAGAAATTCAACAAGAATTGGTAAAAATTAGATTAATCAGATGAGTACAAGAACAACACCAAAGATGTGAGCTAGAGCTCCATGAGATATATTCTCAAGACTAAAGAACTTTTCAACCTCGACTCCAATATATGTTTCTATCTAGGAAGCTTTTCAAGCAACTTCCACCAACTAGGAAGCTTTTCAAGCAACTTCTATCAACTAAGAAGCTTCTCAAGTAACTTCTATTAAGTAGAAAGCTTCTCAAGTAACTTCTATATACTTGGAAGATGCTAGAAGGTTCTAAGAGGTTGTAGAAAATTCTACAAATCTTCTAAAATGTTCTAGAAGATTTTGACAAGTATGTCCTTGACATCACCTCCTCCTCTAGCTTCGAGGTCTCCAAGAAGCCATTTGAAATGTATGCTCACAAACGTAGAAAATCAAAGATTTGACGCATAGTCTTTGCAATATATATCAGTTGTCGTTCATGATGTAGATGATTTATGGATCCTTGTGGCTACTAGTAATGACCAACACCTTCTACTTGAGACCATGCCTAAACTTCTGTGTCTTCATTGTGGAAGCGACCTAAAAATATCATTTTGCCACTACATTCATGAGTTGGTTCAACTTCAAAGACAATCATGAGTGACCTAGTATTTGGTATTCTTCAACGTCTTCTTGGTTCTTCTAATTCTTCATTTTGAAGTCGACGCCGTAAACTACTCAGTTGAGACGGCATCACTAGTGCAGTATCTTCATTTCTACTAGCCATATCTAAATACATCCAGAGATTAGATATCTTGATACTACAAGAAAATAAAACGCATCAAGTTTTATTTTGATAAGACCTCGATCCTACTTATACATTCTTTTGGAGAAGGCTTCATCTTCACATTTTGTCAATAGCCAACTTTTGATTTATTAGAAAATCGTCGATGAAATTATAATACCTTTTGCAATGCATTTGTTACATTTTCTGCTGGCTCCCAAGTTTGCTCATTTACATCATAGCTACGCCATTGAATTAAATATTCCAACTTCTCCCATCTCCGTTGTGAATCAAGGACTTATTCTACCTCATATTCTACATGGTCCTCGATTTCAACATAAGGTGGTAGTGACTGTATCCGTCCTGATAAAGTTGATTTATTGTAAGCTTCTACAAGAGAAATATGAAAGAATGGATGTATCTTCATGGATGTGGGTAGTTTCAGCTCATAAGCCACCGGATTGATTTGCTCGTGAATGCAAAATGGTCCCAACTTCCTATATCCAACTTATTGCAAGGTCGAGTGGTCTTGATGTTTTGTCGTAAGAACCAAACCCTATTTCCAATTTGAAAAGTAAAAGAATCCTTTCGAAATTTGTTTGCAGAAGCTTTGTACGAGTCTTGAGCTACCTGTAACTGAAGCTTCAAGGTGGTTTGGATCTCCCTTAAAGGCTTTGCAAGATCTTTAGCTACTAGATTTTCATCTTTTGATTTATCCAAAAAATTGACTTTTAGATGATATCCATAATTTGCAAAGAAAGGTGTTTGTTGGGTTGAAGCATGGATCAAATTATTGTACGCAAATTTCGCCAATGGTAGATATGTAGTTCAATCATCTTATTGATAGTTGATTGCGCATTGTAGATATTGCTCCAAGACTTAATTAACTCGCTCTGTTTGACCATTGGTTTGAGGAGGGATGGTAGAAGAGAGTTTGATATCTACCCTCAATATGTCAAAAAGCAACCTCCAAAACTTTGATATAAATTGAGGCCCTCGGTCTGAAATAATGTCATGCAGTAAACCATGATATTGATATATATTGTTAATAAACAATCTTGCTGTTTCTTCATTAGAAGTTGTCTGTCTACATGGAACAAAATGTGTCATCTTTGTAAACCAATCTACCACCACATAAATAGAATCAAATGTTGCAAAAGGTGGCAAATCTGTGATGAAGTCCATAGATATTGAAGACCACAATCGCTTTGGAATTGATAGAGGTTGTAAAAGCTCGTAAAGGCGATGTCGAGGATTCTGTGATCTTAAACAAAGATCACATGATAGCACAAAGTTCTTCACTACCTTCTACATTTGGAGCCACCAAAAGTCTCGAGAAATAAGCTCTATTTTTTTGTTGAATCCAAAGTGACCTACGGCCGGGAAGTCATATCGAGATTAAAGAATACAAAGTTAAATTGGTCCTTCCGAAATGTATAGCCGATCTTCAAAATATAATAATCCATCCTCAATCTTGAACTTGTCTTTGTCAAAGCGCTCCTTCACATCCAAGACTAATGAGTCCACAATTGATGCTCTACAGACTTAATTTAAAAAATCAGCATCAATTGGTATAATCATGGAAGTGGTGCGGAGGCAAAACCGTTCTGGTTGTAACAAAGTTATACACTACTAATTAAATATTGCATCTCTAACCTTGGATGCTAGATATGATCTCCTCAATAACATATCTGATAATCTTTACTGTCTTCTTGGCCAATATGTGAAAATAAAGTCGAATTGGGATAATGACATGTTCCACTAAGCTTAGCGACGATTCAAAACTCGAGCTATTGTAAAATACTCCAAATTCTTATAATCTGTATATACAATTATCGGATGTGTAGTACCCTTTACTAAATGATGCCACTCTTGGAAAGAATCAACTATCGTAAATAACTCTTTATTGTGAATTTCATAGTTGATTTCTGCTACCAAAAACTTCCTTGAGTAGAATGCAACTAGATGAAATTTATCCTCCTTCTCCATCTGTGATAATACAGCTCCTAGTGCAAAGTCAAAAGCATCTGTTTCCAAATAAAAGGCCTTTGTAAAGTCAGAATGTATCAAAATAGGAGCTATTATAAACGCCGACTTTAACTCTTGAAAAGCCTCTTATATTCGGGTACTCCACTCAAGTTTGTCCTTTGATGTCAACCGCATTAATGGGGCTGCAATTTGTGAGTAATTCTTGATAAAAATGTGATAGAAGTTGGCAAACAAAAAAACATTGTACGTCTCATATTGTCTTTGGTACTACCCAATCCATTACTGCTTGAACCTTCTTCTGATCCATCAATAATCCTTTGTCCAAAATAATATAACCAAGAAATTCCACCTTAGATTGATAGAATACGCATTTTTCTAATTTGGCATATAATCCCGCATCCCAAAGTTTTTGTAACACCAATTTCACATGACCCTCATATTCTTGAACATTCTTGGAATAGATCAAAATATCATCGAGGTAACAAACAACAAATTTGTCCAAATACTCTTGGAAAACATCATTCATCAAATGTTGAAATATAACTGGTATATTGGTCAATCCGAAAGGCATGACATTATATTCAAAATATCCATACCTTGTTCAAAACGCTATCTTCCATTCATCTCCTACCTTTATTCATACAAGATTGTAAGCTCCACAAAGATCTATCTTGGTATATATTTTGGCTTCACCAAGTTGCTCCACGAGTCTGGATATTAATAATAATGGATATTGATTCTTCACGATGATCTTGTTCAAGCCTCGATAATCCACGTTTATTTGTAATGAGTCATGTTTCTTCTTTACAATGAGGATAGGTGTATCTGTTGGAGATTTAAAATGCCAAATGAAGTTCTTCGCAAGATTTTCTTTAATATAATCTTTTAATGCTGAGAGCTCGTCTTGTAATAAATTATAGATTGGGCCAAATGGTGGTTGTGCTCCCTCTTGGAGATCTATAGCACAATCGTATGGTCGATGCTCTGGTAGCATGTCAGCATTCTTCTTGTCAAAGACATCCTTGAATTCTTCATACTATTGTGGAATAACCAAAGTCGGAGTTGCATCTTCTTGAGCTAGTGCTACAAAGATGACAAGAGGTGTATTATGCTTGGCTTCCTTTATGAAGGCCCTCACACTTATAAACAACGGTTTATTTCTAGTAATATCTTAGCAAGTTCCACTATTAAGGATTTTATTAGAAATGTCACTTTCCGCAATCTCCAGTCTATCAATAGATTATATTTATCAAGCCAGGATAGTTCCAAAATAACTGGACATGAAGGAAACTTGATAATATTAAACACAATGCTACTTTCATGATTTTCAAGATGTACCTTCAACGGTTCAATTTCATAAGTAACATTGTTAGAAGACAAAGGTCGGCCATCTATGACTTCTGCATGGACATGCTTTGGTTTCTTCACAAGAAGAAATTTGTGAAGCTTGGCAAAGTATTCATCTAAAAAGCAAGCAGATACTCCTGAGTCTACTAGAGCATTGGTTTGCAGTTTTTGAATACCAAGAAATAAAAGTACCGTTAAACAATGAGAAAGTTGAGTTGAAAAAAAACGAACCTTGATTAATTTGGGATGTTGAGATATTTAGCCGCATGGTCCCTATTATAATTGGGTGTCCTTGTTTTCCTGCACGCTTGTACTCCTAAGTCTTGTTGTTCGAGGCGTCTGTTTTTTAGGATAATTTTTGGCTTTATGGCCTGCCTCTCCACAATATAAGCACAAGTTTTTCTCAAATTGTTGCTTCTTTTTTTCAGCTGTAAGGGGCTTGATATGTATCATATTGAATTGCATGTCTTCTGTTTCAGATTAAGCTTCTACAATCTTAATAGGAGCAGCCGAATAGAACAGGTTTCATCGTGGATATCCTTGTCGTACTGTAATTGCTTACAGTATGTAAAATCCACTCAAAATGTATAATATATTTATAGGTTTAAATATGTATTAGAATGATTAGTAAAGTAAATTAAAGGGGGTTGGTATAAGAAACTTTATTTTAGATTTTACTTAATTTGGTTATGGCTTTTAAATTATATAGAGCCTAAATATTTAGTATAAAGCCTTGAGAGGCAATTGGGGTCCAAAGAAGAAGAATTAAACTACTAAGAGGCCTATTTGGAAGGATGAAGACAAAGTGAGGATGAATGAAGACAAGGGGTGAAGTTCTTCATTCCTATTGGTTGAATACCATGCCCAATGGGCTTTGAGGAGGATGCCCGCAACAAGAACAAGGGTTTCGGCGACTTCAAGGAGGGCATTCAAAAATCACAGACTAGGGTTAGAAAGCTTGTTTTTTGAGCTACAATTTTGGTGTAAAAACTGAGGGATTTGGAGTTTTTATGAGGGAGAAGTAGGCGCTTGGAGTTAAGGTGTGCAATTTGTACCTACTGTCACTCTTTTCAAGATTGGAGGAGTTGTATGAGAGCTTTTGGAGATTGGGAGGTGCAGCTAGAGAGGTGATTTCAAGCTCTACACCTGATGTGGAAGAATTTTTACAATAGAAGTTCTGAAGAAGGAGATATTGGGAGTCAAAGACAGCAGATCGAATTCCAAGGCAGTAAGTATGCCATTTTATTGATAGTGATGGGTTTTGCCATATCTTAAATTTCTTGACGAATTCTTGTCTAAAAATTTCTAAGAAGATGAATCTTTGTGCTAAAAAGCTATGCATCAAAGTTTTATAGCATTTGGACATTGGATTTGTGAGATATGAAGAATTTAGTACATGGGTGTTTGTAAACAAGGGTTTAAAGCTACTATTAGGATTTTTACGATATCTAAAGATCAATAAAGAATTGACAATTGAAATTTGTTGTGCTAGTTGTTAAAAGCACATCATTACTTTATGTGAAATTTTAGTTGATTTGAATAGTTAGATTAAGAGTTATAGGTAAATGAAGTTCAGGAAAAATTCCCTTCCTACGGGTGAATGAGGGTTTAGAGTATTTTGATATAGTTGAGTGTTTTTGTGAAATAAGACTTATGTATTGGGTGTAATAGCCCTAAAGAAAAACTTTTATAAAATTTTGAGGGTTTTATTATTTTGGACCTTGATTGAGTATTTAGTTGCAGCAAGAAGCCCAGTGCTTTCTTGAGGCAGATTCTCTCTACCACAACACCGTGTAGCTCTGGAATAATAGTCTTGGCGTTGTTGAAAAAGTCGATTGTCACACTTCACCGCTTAGCTGATTACTTTGTTGAATGTTTGAGGATCAAATAGAGATAGCAATAAATCCTTCTTGTCATCTCTGAGTCCCCAATAAAATTGATTCACCAACGCTTCTTCTCCCCAATTGATATCACAAGTAAGTTGTGTGAAGTCCGATACATAAACAGATGCAGAGCGTGATCCTTCACATAGAGAACAAATCATAGTGGTTGCCCACCAAGCTTTATCATGCTCTCCAAATGCTTCCTTGAATGCTTCTAGAAAGGTCTCAAAATTACTCAAGATAAAAGACCTTTTTTCAAATAAAGGGGCAAACCAAGACAAAGCTTGTCTAGTAAGCAATGTCCCCACTATTCCAACTTGTGACTCCTCGGTTGAATAGCGTTCGAGTTGCAAGAATGTTACAAATCAAACTTGGTTTATAAAATTACAAAATTTTGATTGAGTACCATCAAACTTCTGTGGAAGATTCACTCGAGGCTCTTTGTACTGCGGTATAATCAAATTCTCATGTTGAGATGTAGATGGCAGTACTTTACTAGCTAAAGGTGGTTGTATTATAGTCTGAGCTACTCCCACTCTTGTAGCTCCTAGGAGCTTAGTAAAATTTCCTTCAATTTCAGCAGTTCTAATCGCTAGAGTGTTAAGGGCATTGATGATTACATCTAACTTTGACTCCAAAGATTCTACCATGTTAACATCTTCTCTACTAGCCATGCTAAGTAAAGAAGAAGGAATCAATATTGATCCAAGAAAAGATAATCTGCAACCCTTAAAATGCTCAAGTATCTTCAAGGAGAGAGATAGTCCACTCTTTGCCTCAAAGAATTAAGCTTTGATATTCATGGAAGGGCAGTCTCAACAAAATGTCACAGACGCTGAATATAGATTGGAAGTCTAAACAAGAAATTTAAGAAGAATTGGCAAGAACTAGATTAATCAGATGAATATAAGAACAACACCAAAGAGGTGAGCTAGAGCTTCAAGAGATGTATTATCGAGACTGAAGAACTCTTTAGCCTTGACTCTAATATATACTCCTATCTAGGAAGCTTTTAAAGCAACTTCCACCAATTAGGGAGCTTCTCAAGCAACTTCTATCAACTAAGAAGCTTCTCAAGTAACTTCCACCAACTAGGAAGCTTCTCAAATAACTTCCACCAATTAGGAAGCTTCTCAAGCAACTTCTATGTACCTGAAAGATGCTAGAAGGTTCTAAGAGATTCTAGAGAATTTTAGAAATCTTCTAGAATGTTCTAGAAGATTCTGACAAGTATGTCCTTGATAGGAGGTGATGTTAGCGACATACACTTTGGAGATTGACAAAACCTTTTAGAACATTCTAGAAGCTTCTCATGTTAGTGAAAGTTAGTTGAGAAGCTTCCTACTTAGTGAAAGTCGGTTGAGAAGTTTCTTAATTAGTGGAAGGAGCTCAAAAAACTTTCCAGTTATTGGAAGGAACTCAAGAAGCTTTCCAATTAGTAGAAGAAGCTCAAGAAGCTTTTCAGTTGGTGGAAGCTGCTTGAGAAGCTTCTTAATTTGATAGTAGCCGCTTAGGAAGCCTCTTAGACAAGAGTATATATAGGGGTCAAGGCTAAAGAATTCTTCAGTCTTGACAACACATCTCTTAGAGTTCTAACTCATCTTTCTTAATGTTGTTCATGTACTCATCTGTTTAATTCAAGTTCTTATTGATTTTCTTCTGGAAACCTTGTCCTAGTTCAAGATTCTTGTTTTATATTCTTGTGTCTTTGACATCCACAATATAGACATAGATTCTCTTGCCGATATCTAATCTTTTCAACTAGTGTTAATGGCTTGAATTGAGTTACATTAATTTATATAGATTTAGAATATGTTAATGGCCTCTTTGATATTCTTAAAGATGTAGCAAACATACCTTTATAAGTATTATTAAAAATTGATCGCCTCTCTTATTGTAATTCAAATATGTTATTATTATAAATAATAGCTTGAGGCATAAGTTCTTTTAAGCTTTCAATTCTTTACATTGTGATTAATAAATTCTTTATATTGTCTTTTAAGCTGTAACAAAATAGAATTATAAAAGTCTTATCATTCCAATCAAGATCACAAGTAAGTTGTTGAAATTCTACGACATAAATCTCAACTAAATGCTGTCCTTTTCATAGATTTTGAATCTTCTTTTTTGCCATCTTTTTTTGATCATTATCTCTAAATATAGTAATAAATCTTTTCATAAAAGCCTCCAAATTATATAAGATTGGAAATTTTTTTTAATAGTGGAACAAACTATGATTGAATACTTCTTAATAAAAAGATGCCTATAAAAGTAATTTGAGTGAATCCATTTGGATAATGAGAAGGATATAATTGTAAGTAAAGCTATACTTATTGTACAAAACCTTGGAAGTTGGATCTTATTCCATCAAATTTATCAAACATATTAGCCTTTAATTCTTTCATGACAACCCTTGGAGCTTCTAGAGGGATTATGTATATAGCTTGTCTACTGCTTCCTTTCCTCAATCAAATAATTTTTTGATGCAAAGTATGAATCTTTTGCTTAATTTCTTCATATACTTACTTTATTTACAATTCATTTTTTGGATTACAAAGAAAGGCCATTTTTTCTTGTATAATATCCAAAAGAGCTCAAAGAACTGCAAGAGTTATTATTTTATTTTTTGTTTGTAAAGATACACCTCCTATAACTTGATCTACTTTTATATTGACAAAAAAAAAATCAATAAGCCATTAATATAATATTTTTTATATTAAAAAATATATATTTTTAAATAATAATAATTTAGAAGAAGATAATTTATAACTTCTAAAATATAATGATATATCCTATGAAAGAGGTAATCCATTCTCTCTAAAAAAAATCAAATTGCAACAAATAAGCATATCAGTTTAGAGGGAAATAATCTGCACTCCTCTAGAACCTAATAGTATCTTCAAAAAGATGGATAATCCACTCTCTATCCAAAGATCAAAGCTCTAATATGATTATTTAGACAGTCTTACCAAATTGATAGGGATGCAAGATAGTAGATTAATAAGAGATAAGAAAAAGATTACAGAACTAGAATGATTTCAAAAACAAAGAACTAGATTGATATTAAAAAACAAGGCAACACTTTGGATTGCTCTAAGACTTGTGTTAGCAAGACTAAGATGTACCTTGATCTTACCTCCTATTTATATTATAAGGCCTATATCCTATTGAATTTTCTAAGAGTATCTTAAAAGATTTTAGAAAATTAAAAAAGATTTTAGAAGATTAAAGAAGGTTTTGAAAGATTTTAAAAGACTACAAAAGATTCTAAATGACTAAAAAAGATTTTAGAAGATTTTAAAAGATTATATAAGATTTTTAAAAACTATGGAAGATTTTAGAAGATTATAGAATATTCTAAAAGATTCTAATAAACTATACAAGATTTTAGAAGACTACGAAAGATTTTAGATTGTGATAATTTAAAGTATGGCTGTGACAATCACCGCCAAGTTTGATGGAATATGTCATTATTTTAATTTAATTTTATTATCACTTATCAACTTGGGAAGCAATAGAGATTATTTGATATTATATCAAGGAAATTATATCTTGTACCAAAGGCAAAAGAGGTAGCGTTTAATCAATAATATACAACTTTGTTGAAGCTAGAGCAATTTTGCCTTTGCACCACTATTACATTGGCACTTATTGATTTTAGTTTCCTTAATGAGGTGCATGCTGCAATCATTAATGATATTTAAGCCTTTGATATCAAGCGTTGTCTTAATAAAAATATTGACAAATTTAAATTTGAGGAAGACCTTATATATTACAAAGAATGTTTGTAAATCCTAAAAAGATCTACACAATTGTATGTTCTTCAATCTTGCCATGACTTCCTAATTGTAGATCACTTTGGATTTAACAAGACCTTGGAATTTATTTTTTAAGATTTTTGATGGATTTAAATGTGGAAGGCTATGAAGGACTTTATATTCTCTTATGACATCTATTCAAGTCCAAACGTATTTAATGATAACTTCTTGGTAAAGATTGGATCCAAATAATGGAAGAAAAATTAAACTAAAACCTTCATAAGTATACAATCATTTATTCTAAGATAGAATAGAGTTGTAAAAGAAAATTAGTTATTATATCCAATCTTCAAGTATGGAAAGATTTGGCAAAATAAGATTCAAAAGACTTACTTACTATGCAAGCTTCAAATAAATTAGTATAGTTTTTACAGCCTTCAATTGAGCAAAGTGAGGACAATACATTTCAATGCCAAGTATGACCATAGTTAAAGCGATTGGGAGCAACATCCAACCATACAAGTCTCAATTCCAATACTTGAGCTTTAGTGATATTGCTTAAGCTTAAAAAGATGAATCTTCTTAAGCCTAAGATCTTATTTAGAGGATGTTTTACAAACTGCAATGAAAATGAGATCCTTGAATGGGATGTTTCAACAACAAAGGTACTAGCTCAAAGCTATAGACAATTTCTTCGAGGACCAATAGAACCTATAATCTAAGAATGAAGAACAAAATATATAGTTTCATTAGTGCAGCATTAGTTTCTAGCTCACCTTTCTTGGTATTATTCGTGCACTCATCTGGTTAATTCAAGTTCTTGTTGATTTCTTCTTAAAAACCTTGTTCTAATTCAAATCTCTTGCTCTATATTCTCGTATTCTTGACAATGAATTAAAACTCCAAGAGATGCTTTGTCAAGACTGAAAAAATTTTCAACCTCGATTCCCATATATATCCTTGTTTAGGAAGCTTCTTGAATGCCTTCTACTAACTACAAAGCTTCTCGAGCTACTTCCACCAATTAAGAAACCTCTAGAATGTTCTAAAAAGTTTTGTTAACTTCCGAAGTGTATGTCCCTAATATCCCATTTCTAAAGATGATCCTAAATAATATTTATATGTCCTTATAAAAATATAAATATATTTAATCTAAAATTTAATATATTTAATCTAAAATTATTATTTTGATTTATATGTTTATATATATATATATAAACTTATTAAAAAATTTAAAACTATCATCTTTTAACTTTGTAAAACTTAACACTAAAAATAAGATGATGCCAAAAAGATTGAACACATCCTTTTTGAACCTTTTATACAACTCTAAGATCTTTCTATAAACTTAAATTTAGATTATATTATTTATATGATTTATTTAATTTAAAATATAATGTTTAATAAAAAAAAAATGCATGAATTTCTTCCTAAGAATTTCAATTTCACTTACAATTCAGACCACCATATTTTGGTCTTCCAAATAGAGGCATCAATACAAAAAATAATAATAATAATGATATACTAGATTTTAAAAAAAAATGTTGGTTATTTTGAAGATATCATCTCATGGCACTCAAGTCTACTCATATCACTACATACGAATTTAATTATGTAAATCTCTCTTGGAATATTTAAATGTACAATATCCATGAAAGCTTTTTGACTCTATTTGCATGAACTATACCAGTATGTACTCAAGCCTCAAATCAAGATTGGTACAAGTTGCGGGGGGACCTAAATAGGCACTTGTCATGCCTTAGGTTGCTGGCATGTGGCGGGGCCTGAAGTTGACAGTTCCTGTGGTTTGGGTTCCGAATTGAGCGTTGGAGTGACAGTGCGAAGCCGATCACAGAAGGAGATCGGTGAATTGGAGACCAGCAGAGCGTGTGTGATGTGCAACTCCGACGCAGGCTTGGGTGCGACGTTCCCGGCGGTTGTGGGGGAAGAGGCGGTCATTGAGAAGCCGATCTTAAGAAATGCGAGCAAGAGGTAGGGAAAATGCACGCATTAGGTCCGCTAGTGGGATGTGAGTGTAGGGTTTGCAACAGAACCATTGGCTTGGAGTTCGGAGTTGCCGTGGCGGTGGAGTAGTTCTGCAGAGGGGCAGGGCAGTAAGTTCGGGTGGAGGTTGAATTTGCAACAGACTTGGTCCAGGCGACACGGCCTGAACGGAGGGCGACGTTTGCGTGGTGGATGTATTCCAGTTTAGAAGAGAACACAGGGTAGCGATGATGGGTGACTATATGCGCAGAGCGGAATTGCTTGAGAAATCGTAGCATCGGGGTTGGATGCGGAGATACAGCGGGTTGGAGCGGTGAGGAGCGTGGTAAGGGTGTTGTGAGCGGCGTAAACACGGCAGGAGGACATTTAGTGCGCACATGAGCTGGGGGCATGCGACGGGCGGTGGTGAAGGAGAGCGTGAGCAGGCAGCGGATGTGGGTGGGGGGGATGCAATTAGGGATTGGGATGTGTTGTGCAGCCGGCAGCGATCACGAGGGTTTGTGTAGGCGTTGCAGGTGTAAACATGCGTGACTGAGAAGAAAGGAGGGAACGGTGGGTAGGAGGCTGGCGCAATTGGGGCGGTTGGTGGGAGAGAATGGGAGGCGGTATGATTTGAGGGGCAAGCACGGAGACGGCGAGCGGGCGGGGGTTGTAGGGCGTGTGTGGTTGAGTGGAGCAGGCGCGGGCGCGGGTGGAGGAGGAGGGGCAAGTGGGATCGAGAGGCAGCAAAGGTGGGTGCGATGAAGGTGACGATGGAGGAAGGGTCGGAGGAGGGGTGGCAAGAGAGGGCGGGGTGGACGGTGGTGGCGGTGAGCGCAGCGGGGGAGAAGGTGAAAGGAGCAGAATTGAGTGCGAAGAGGGCAGTGGTGGGGGCTGGCGCGCGGGTGCTGTTTTATCCGACGCTGTTGTACAACGTGGTGCGGAACAAGTTGGAATCGGAGTTTCGATGGTGGGACGAGATCGATGAGGTAAGTGTAGGTGGGGATGGATGGTAGGAACGGGCGATGCAGGGGGGGATGGGGACGACAGTTGGGGGTGTGGTGATTGTGGGAGCGTGGAGGTAGGGTGGGAGGGTGGGAGGCGTAGGAGATGGAGCTCTGTATGGATGGGTAGTGGTGGTGGTGATAGTAGCAGAAGTAGGAGTAGGAGCGGTGAGGAGAAGATGTGTAGGTTGTGTGGGAGGAGTGAATGGGGAGGTGTGTGGGACGGTGTGTGACGTGGGATGGGTGGCGGTGGGGCGCAGTATGTGCTGCTGGGTGCGGTTCCGTTTCCGGGCGATGTGGTGCGTCTGAAGGATGTGGGCGTGCACGCAGTGGTGACGATGAACGAGCCATACGAGACGCTGGTTCCGACGTCGATGTACCAGGTGGGTGTGAGATGTGTGTGGATAGATGGAGGTGGGTGGCGTTGGTGAGGAGTGGTGGAAGGTGGTGGGGTGAGCGGCGGGCAGAATGTGTGGGGCATGGAAGTGGGGAATGGGTGCAGTGGGCGGAATGGAGGGGTGAGTGGCGATGTTGATGTGGGTGTGGGTGTGGGTGCAATGGCGGATGGCAGGCACATGGGATCGATCACATGGTGATACCGACGAGGGATTATCTGTTCGCGCCATCGTTCGGGGACATTCGGCGAGGCGTGGAGTTTATCAACGGTAGGTGTGTGGTGGATTGGGTTGTGGAGGTGTTGGTTGGGGTGGAGGGCGGGGTTTGTGCGTGTTGTGGATAGTGGTGAAGGGTGGATGGGTCGGGAAGAACGTGGGCGTGGTGTAGAGGAAGGGGCAGTTTGTGGAGAGTGCTTGGTTTGGTGGGGTGAGTAATGGTGGTGGTGGTGGTGGTGGTGGGGGTGGGGGACAGATCACGTGCAGCGGAAGCAGAGGACATACGTGCATTGTAAAGCCGGGCGGGGGCGGAGCACGACGGTGGTGTTGTGCTACCTGGTGCGTTGTCGTGAGTTGGTTGTGTGGGAGGTAGATATGGTGAGGTGTGTTGGGGCGGATGGGATGGGGGTGAGGGGTATGGGTGGTGTAGGCGGCGACGTGATGTTGTGAGATGTGGTGCAGGTGCAATACAAGGGTATGACGCCGATGGACGCTTTCCAGTACGTACGAGGAAAACGGCCGCGGGTGCTGCTCGCAAGCGCTCAATGGCGGGTAAGTAGGGAGGCGAGGGAAGGGGTGGGGTGGGGCGCAGTAGGGTAGGATGATGCGAGGCGTGAGATTGGAGTGGGGAGTGGAGGTATTGAGGTGCGGTGCGTGTGGGGTGTGGGGTGTGGGGAGGGCAGGCTGTCGGGGAGTACAGCAGGAGAATACGGGGAGTGGCGTTGAGCGGATGTGTGGCATCGACGAAGGTGGGGTCGGCGGGCGCGACATGGTCAGGGGCGGAGTGTGGAGGGAGGAGGGCGGAGGAGGCGGAGGGGAGCAGGATAGACGAACCACCGGTGGTGGTGAGCAGGTCGGATTTGGTCGGGTACGGAGGGATGGAGGATGCAGGGGTGGTGGGGAACGAGATATGGAAGGACGTGGGGATGGTGTACAGAGTGCGGTTGATAGCCGCAGCGCGAGCATCGGCAGCGTGGGGACGGGTGTCATGCGTGTGGCTGGGGTGGCAGGGGGGAGGTGGTGTGGTGGCGGGAGGGATGGGCGTGGAGCGGGTGTCGGCGGGTGATGTGGTGAGCTGCGGGGGCGGGGGAGTGGGTTCGACATGTTCGGGAGCGGTGGGGTATTCGGGGATGAGGGTGAGGATATTGCAGCCGGGGATGGTGAGCGGATAAATGCGGAGGCGCAGAGTGGTGGCGGGGGGAGAAAGGAGAAGAGAGGAGGGGTGTAAGGAAGCGGGTGTACAGAGGGAGGAGTGGGGATGGAGGGGGTGATGCGCATGTGTAAATGTGCTTCCTGGGGTGTAGGTAGCAGTAGTGGAGTACGTTCCAGTGGTGGGATGTGGATAGGGGCTGGAACGTAGGGAGAAGGTGTAGAGTAAGGGAAGAAGGAATTGAGAATGCAACGTCGCTGGGATGAGCGATTCATGTATTGAATGGACGCAAATGATGCGCTTGCGGCTGTCAAGAGCCAAGGCGAGAGTGCATGTTTGCAATTATGTGTTGTTGTGTGGGTACGTGGGTTTTGGAATCGGGTGTGCGGAGTGGGTGGGGTCGGAAGTTTCGGTTGGTTGTTGCGTGAAGTTGGGGGTATTGTAGGAATGGAAGGTGGTGCGATTGATATGATGGGGGAGGAATGTGGGATTTGGTGTATGAGGGAAGCCTGTGGTATGGGTCATGACATGAATGATACGTGGCGACGGTGGTGGCGTGTGGGTTTTTGGGTGGGTTCATGAGTGAGTGTGAGGAGATAGTTGGGCGTGGTTTGGGTTAGTGGGTGGTTTGTTGTGGAATAGGTTGGGTTGTATATGTTTAGGATTTGGACAGTGATGTTTTTAGTGTGTGTGGAAATGGTGGATGTGGTGGAAGGATGGGCGTGATATGTCGAACAGGTGGGTTTGTTGTTTTCTGGGTTGTGGTGGAGTGCATGCGGTTTTGGAGTGGTTGGTGGGCGTGGAGGATTGAGTTGGGTTTGTTGAAATGGTGTTGTTCGGAAGGAAAGTGAACATGCATGGTGTGTTTGGAGAAGAGCGCAGTGCAATGGTTGAGTAGGGGCGGCCAGTGGAGTGGTTCGGGTCATAATCGGGGGATGCTGTGGAGTCAAAGTTGGTGCAAGTGTCGGTTTATGTGTGCAGTTGCATTTGAGTGACGGTATGGTTGTGTGTCGGAGATGTAGTTGCGGGAGTTGAATTGTGAGTTTGGTGGGGTGTGTTTTACTGGGAGGGAATCGACACGTGCTATTTAGCGTGATTTGGTGTGTGTGCTACTCACAAGGAATATGGCAGTGCATACAGCTCTGAACTTGGGCATTGTTGTGGACTCAGCTTGGCATGTCGTTAACTAATGATCTGCTTTTAATGGGGTTCAGTGTCCTTAGCTGCTTATTTGAACTCGAAGTTGTTTCTGTGTAGAGATTGGTTTCTAATAATGTGGATGTGCAGAATTTCTTATGCGCTGTCACACCAATTTTGATTTTTAAAGTGTTTAATTTTTTTAATTTAGTTATATATTTTATTAGTCTGTTTAATAGTATTATTTACATTAATAAGAATTATGTATTTTTTTGTTCTTTTAACACAATATTGCCGCCAACAAACAATGTGTTGATTCTTTTGTTTCAAGCATTTTAAGGCTGCAGCCGCTATAAACTTGTGTGGGAAGAATTTTTACTTGGATGTGGGACATTGTTTTATATTTGGGAATTGTTTCACCACCTGTAAGAATGCCTCCTTGAGTTGGCTTTATACTTGGAATATTAAGTCAATATGTTCTAAAATAAAAAAACAAGGTGGAATGCACTATTTTTCTATATAACATGAATAGTGTTGTAGTTTGGAATTTTTGTTTATCTCAGAGAGGTGGTTTATAGAAAAATTCAAGAAGTCTTGTAAAAAATTGTTTAAAATAATCATTATAAAATAAGAGATTAAGTTTTTTATACTTCTTACAATTGTTTGAATTGTGGTATGGTTTGGCATATTTAGATTTGTAATGATAAAAATGATTTGATCATTTCATGGCCTCCTCACTTTATACTTTATTTAGAGGCTAAGGCTTTAAAAGAATAGCTTTTTTACACCAAGTAGGGGACCTTGGTAAAGCTTATGAACCATGACTTTTTAAAGTGAGCTTCTAGGTATTAACCCTAGAATAGATATTTTATAACAAGATTTCTTTGTTCAAAAATAAAAACAAACTTTTATAATATGTTTTATTCATTTGGAATACAGAATGATTCCTTTTCAGGTCCTAGTAACAAAGGAAGCAAGAGCATGTGCATTAGTATAGACGTAGAGGACAATAAAGATACTAATGAGAATGCATTCTGTGCTAATGTGCATGCAATATATGATCGCTGTAAAGAGTATATCATGAAGCACTCAAAGGAAGTCGGCATCAAAGTATCGAAGGATACAATAGATGATATGTTTAAGCACCCATTAAAGGAGTTTACAAAAGATGGTACGTTAGATTAAAATAGTATTTCGGTATTGTTGAAACTTTTTCCTTCATAATTGTGGTTTTTAAAACTAATATCATTAAAAAAAAACTTTTTCTTATTGTAATAAAAAAAAAATCATATTTTTAGATAAACACAGTTTGATATCATACATTATATTATATATTTGTTGAGTTTGATAATAGAATAAAAAAATTTAAAGAATAAAGAAAAAAGAAAAATTTAAAGAAATACTTCAATATAGATAAATATATGGAAAAATAATTGGATAATATAATGTTGCTACATTTTTATTATACTATATTATAAAAGTAGTTTTAAAAGTAAATTATAAAATTTTAGTATAGTTGAAGTTTTACTTGGCAATAACCAAGAAAACATAATTTTTTTCTTAAGTCAAGGGAAAATACTCCATGTTTGATATGAGTTTCTTTGCAACTAAAATATGAGTTTATGAGAGTTCTCAGATTTTTACCAATTTCTAAAATTCATTCTAATTTAGATTTTGGTTGTTTATAAGAAATCAACAAGATTGTAGAATCTTAACCATTTTTTATATGGAGAACAATAAAACACAATATAGCTTAGAAAATCAATTTTTTGATGTTGGTTTTAATAATGCTACAAGTATAGTTTTTATACTTTAAAAGTTACAATAATCATTAATTAAATATCTATTTTAAAACACTGGTTGGATGTAAAAATCTGAAAATGTAAACTTAAATACAAAATATATATCTAAATCATTATTGAAGTTAGATAATTACTTTAAGATAATATGTTTGTTATGGAATGTATAAATTATTGTAATTAATAAAAAGTGGTGAAATAATATTATTGTACAATTCAAGTACTAACATAGCCATAAGTTCTGTATTATTCTAAAGCTACCACATTATATTTTTAAATGGCTTCAGGTAAGGTAGTTGTGGTACAATTATAATAAGTTTTCAACACCTTCTAAGAAATGCCATTCTAAGAAGATTACTTTACTTACAAATTTTATTTTATATTGATAATGTTTGTTATAGTTGATCTAAGCTATTTAGTGATTTATATTTTTATTTTGTAAAATCTACATGTTATTGTAGTCTTTTTGCTATTATCATTGTAAATCTTTATACTTATAAAATCAATCTTCACAAAAAAAATAAAATATGAAAGTATTAATATAAATTTTTATTAATACAAATTATGGTGAAAATTTACTGCATTATTCCAATTATTACTTATTTTTATTTTTATATCCCAAATCAAACAAATGAATATTAAAAAAATCTTAACATTGCATAAAACTCTTAAAATTAAAAAATAATAAGTTATATCACTTTTTAATATTTTTGCCTTTTTTATCATTATTGAAAAGGATGACTCATATTTATCATTACCTCTAACAATATATATATAATGTTTACATGGAAAGTTTTTATTTGCATATAAAATATTTATCAAGACCCAAATTTTTTAAAGTTACATGTCTAAGAATTTTTTAACTTTAAATATATATATATATATATATATATATATAATATAACAGAATTATTATAGATTATAGTAAATCATAATAGATCTTTCAGCAAAAGCATGAATATGGTGTTGTCCACTTGCATAGTGTTAATTGCTAGCAAAGTCTGTTTTAAAGATATTTTTAGAATTTGGAATCATTTAGTGTTTTTTTTGTTGCTTCATGACAACATAAAAGTAATTTTTTCATATATTAAACTACATTTTTATTGTTGCAATTTAACCAAACAGCTGTGTGCATATTGTTTTATATTCTAAACTTATTTCAACATATCATTGTTAGGTATTATTTTTTGAAAAAAATTACTATATTATTTTTAAAAAATTACTGTATTATTTATAGGGATTTTCAGAGAACTGTTTTTAACTCTGTTGAATATATACATATACATAGACATCAGAATTGTGATCATGGGCTTTTAAAAATATATATTTTTTATCATTTGAAAGTAGAGGCTTTTAAAACAAACCAGGATGTAATATTCTTTGATAAAAGACTATCCATAAAATTTACGAATTCTTTAGTGTTATTCTTACATGCACGCATGCACATACACACACTCGCATGTGTATGTATGCACAAATATAAAAATAAAGAAAGGAAGAAGAGAATCGAATACGATTTAAAACAAAATCATTGTTAAACTATTCAATGGACGTTGGGGGGTTAAACGAGCATGGGCAGTGAGGAAGGGACGAACGAGGGAATGGTCCGGAACGAAGACGAGGAAGCTGGAATGGATCGTTGCGGAGTCTCGTCCATCCGTCGTTCGTTCGCTAGTTGGTTGGTTGGTTGGAAGGATTCTTTGCGCGGGGGGGACCGAGAACCTTCCAACCCTGCCCTGCCTTCCTTCCTTCCTTCCTTCCTTCCTTCCAAGAATCGGTCACGCCTTGCCGGGCCTGCCCAACTGGCCTTCTAGGGCTTCGCCATCGCTCCTCTCATTTCCATCTCTCAGCTTCTCCTTTCGATTCGAGCCTGTACTCCGTGGGTTGTGCTGCCGCGTGGTCTGCTCGTCAGATCGAGGCTCACTGGAGATAGCCCAGGTGTTGTGGCTTGAGTTTTGGCTCAAATTTGGTCGAGTTTTTGCTGCAGTAGATTTTTTGGAGATATTTTGAAGGGTGTTTTGTCTTTCATTGTGCGTAAGAGTGGGAGAGAGAGAGACAGAGAGAGCGAGGGGCGATAGCGTGCAGGAAGGGAGGGTGTAAGTCAAGCAGTCACCATGAGTGTGGTAGGATTAGATGTGGGGAATGAGAACTGCATCGTGGGGGTAGCGAGGCAGAGGGGCATCGATGTGGTGCTCAACGATGAGTCGAAGCGGGAGACGCCCGGAATGGTCTCTTTTGCGGAGAAGCAGCGTTTTTTAGGAGTTGCGGGGGCGGCCTCGGCGATGATGAACCCTAGGAACACGATTTCGCAGATCAAGAGGATGATAGGTCGTCCGTTCTCGGATCCGGAAATGCAGGAAGACTTGCGCTTGTTCCCCTTCACGGTTACGGAGGGACCCGACGGCTTCCCGTTGATCAATGTGCAATATTTGGGTGAGCCCCGCCAGTTTACGCCCACGCAGGTTCTTGGCATGCTGTTGTCTAATTTGAAATCTATTGCCGAAAAAAACTTGGGGACGTCGGTGGTGGATTGTGTGATTGGTGTGCCGGTGTACTTCACGGAGCTGCAGAGGCGGGCATATTTGGATGCTGCCCAGGTGGCGGGTCTTCATCCCTTGAGGTTGATGCACGAAACTACTGCGACGGCTTTGGCATATGGTATCTACAAGACGGATTTGTCGGATACGGATCCGATTAATGTGGCCTTCGTCGATATTGGTCATGCTAGTATGCAGGTATGCATTGCTGCTTTTAAGAAGGGACAGCTGAAGATTTTAGGTCATTCTTTTGAGAGGAGCCTCGGTGGCCGCGACTTCGACGAGGTATTATTTAATCATTTTGCTGCCAAGTTTAAGGAAGAATATAAGATAGATGTGCCCTCGAACGCCCGTGCCAGTCTCAGGCTTCGCTCTGGATGCGAGAAGGCAAAGAAAATTTTAAGTGCCAATCCTATTGCCCCTTTGAACATCGAGTGTTTGATGGACGAGAAGGATGTGAAGGGTGTCATCAAGCGTGATGATTTCGAGGAGTTGGCCAAACCCATTTTGGAGAAGGTGAGAGGCCCCTGTGAGAGAGCTCTCGCTTCGTCGAAACTAAGCATAGACAATATTTACGCCGTAGAAGTGGTGGGATCCGGGTCTCGTGTGCCTGCAATTTTGAAAATTCTGAGCTCCGTGTTTGGGAAAGAGCCAAGCCGTACCATGAATGCGAGCGAGTGTATTGCTCGAGGCTGCACCCTGCAATGCGCAATGCTGAGCCCCACGTTCCGTGTTCGCGATTTCGAGGTTCAGGATTCATTCCCCTTTGCTATTGGGCTTTCGTGGAAAGGAGCGGCCCCTGAGACGGATGGTGAAGAGGAGGTTTCATCTAATAACATCGTGTTTGTAAAAGGCAACCCTGTCCCCAGCACCAAATTGTTAACCTTTTACAGGTCGAGTACGTTCTCAATTGATGCATTTTATGCTGAAACTAGCGAATTGACACCTAACATGAGCCCCAGGATCGCTACATTTACTATTGGTCCATTCACACCAACTGTCGCAGAAAAGGCTAAGATCAAAGTTAAGATTAGGCTCAATTTGCACGGAGTTGTGTCATTGGAAGCTGCTACTATGATTGAAGAAGAGGAGGTTGAAGTGCCAGTCACGAAGAAGGATGGATCTAAGGATGAGTCTGGTGAGAAGGGATCGGCTCCTAGTGATGACAAGCCTGAAGATGCGGCAGGTGTAGATAGCACTTCACCAGAGGGACCCGTCAAAATGGAAACTGAAGCACCAAAACCTGAAGTGAAGAAGAAGACAAAGAGGACAGATGTACCTGTGCACGAGGTGATTTATGGTGGTCTTCCACAGCCTGAATTAACGAAGGCTGTGGAGAAAGAGTATGAGATGGCATTGCAGGATCGCGTTATGGAGGAGACCAAGGAGAGCAAGAATGCTGTTGAGGCGTATGTGTACAGCATGAGAAACAAGTTGTACGAGAAACTACAATCTTACGTTACAGAATTCGAACGTGAAGAAATGTCAGCTAGGCTGCAAGAAACTGAAGATTGGTTGTATGAAGATGGAGAAGATGAAATTAAGAGCGTTTATACTGCTAAGCTTGCAGAACTTAAAAAGCTTGGTGACCCACTCGAAACTAGGCAAAGAGAGGAAGAGCTTAGGGGTCCCGCTTATAGGGATCTGATTTATTGCATCGCTAGTTTCCGTGATGCTGCTCAAAGCAAGGACCCTAAGTTTGACCACATTGATGCTGCTGACAAAGAGAAGGTGATCAGCGAGTGCAACAAGGCAGAGGAGTGGTTCAAAGACAAGAAGCAGCAACAAGATGCCCTTCCCAAGTGTGCTAACCCCGTCCTACTCACATCTGAAGTGAAGAAGAAGACCGAGGTTCTGGATAGATTTTGCAAGCCAATCATGACTAAGCCAAGGCCTGCGCCACCCAAGCCTGCTCCTACTGCAGAGCCTAAATCCGCTCCAGCTGGACAAGCTCCAAGTGGTGGAGATGCCTCCGCCCCTGAGCCAATGGATACCGATGCCCCAGCCTCAGCCCCCGAGCCGGAAACTATGCAGACTGAGTAGTATATAACATAGAAATAGGATATTTCAGGATTAGAACTACGTATTATGAGTAAGTACAGACATCCTCACAGCCTTAAACCTAGGCAAGGGACATTAAGTGCAACGGCTATCTAATTTTTTGAGGGGTAAAGCAATATAGTCAGGACGGTTTTTGCTCATTCTGCTCCCTATATCTCAGATTGACGGGTCCAGCTGCCTGCAGACATTCTAATCTTGACAAAGCTGTGGGACTCTGTTCTTTCTATCATTTTTGTGTCATACTGTACCCTCACAAGTTTCTGAAAGCATTCCTCTTGTTGGATTATAGGATTCTTTTCCATGTTAATTTCTGCTGCCCCTGGTTCGGCAGGCTGGTGGTATTTGCACGAGCGGCAGTTGCTGTCGCTAAGAGTTTCCTGCCTAGCTGTAGTGGGTTGTCCTAGATCAACCACCTTTGTACTGAACCTTGTGGTGACCTGTTGTAACTACATTTTTTTACATATCTCCCAGTTTATGCAATTGGCAGCGGAAGTGCCAAAATTAAAATCTGCATGAAAGTTCTGTGGACTGGGGAAAGGGTGGTACCGAATCTCGTGTAACACACGCTTTTGGGTATTGAATTCTTCAGCGCTGGGGGTACGTCAGAGCGAGTGCAGGAACTGCTGCTTAACCACAGCTGCACTGTATTTTTGTGACCTCGTCAACGTTATCTGGAGAGACGGTAAAGCTTTTCCCATCCGGAACCTCCTAAGCTTGTGCACCTTGCGCATTTTGCGCACTCGAAGGGATACCCAGCTTGGTGCTGTTGGGTGGATTTTCTTCGAGTAGGATTCACAAGCAATCGTGTTGGATTGTTAGACGAAGTTCACTAACTGCTAATAATTTGTATTGAAGCCCTGCCGTTTGGGCTCTTGGATCTAACACTTCGCCTCAACAGGAAATAGTGAGGTGTGGCAAATTTGTTGAGCAATTGTGGAAGTAGAAACGCAAGGAAAGAGAGTTTGGAAATTTTAGAATAAAGGATGCTTTTCTTATAAGTTTCAAATGTTATTAAAGATAAAAACCAGGTTTCTTGGTTTTTTTATGATACTGATGTCAGAACATTTTGGTGCCTAGAATCAATATTATTCAAAAAGATGTGAAAATTGGTATAGTTTGTTTTGAGTTCCTTGTACCTCTCAAAAAAATATTTGCAACTATTAATAGACATTATGTTTAGATAAGAACAAAATAAACTACTAGGTAATTGATCATATAATGTTTAGTAGAATATCATGTAAAATTGAAAAATTAGAAAAATAAAAATGTTTCATTGCAATAGAAACCAAACAATATAAATATGTATATATATATATATATATATATAGTATTGCTATTGCTACCACAATTTGCCATCCACCACATACCACCATAGTTTTTGCTATTGCCACCACAACTTGCCATCCATGCAATATATATTTTTTAGTTTTTTTAATTCCAATTAAATTTTTTGTTAATATTTTTAATATATATTTTTTAGTTATATAAAAAATAAAACTAATTTTAATAAAAATTAATTTAAAAGTTAATAAGAATAAGTTTTGGTGGTAGTAGTAAAAATTGTGGTGGCAATAGCAAAAATTGTAGTGGCATTAGTAATACCCTATATATAATTATTTCTAATTTATCAAAAAAATCTATTTTTAACTTTTGAGTTTAAAATTTAAACTTTTAAAATAAAATAAAAAAATCTTCATTTGAATTTCATTATGTCCTAAAAATATAAATGATATATATATATATATATATATATATATATTTATAACTTATTATTAAGATTTTTTATTTTATTTATTTTTATTTTTATATAGTTTTTTAAAATTCCATCAATTAATTTATTAGTTGCAATTAAATTAATTAAAATGACATAACTTTTAGAAAAGAATATTAAAAGACTATACTTTAAAAATTGTTATTTTGATCATACAATGCCTAATAAACTATCTAATTCTAAATATTAAAGTATAGGTAATAAATCAAACTCTAATTTGAAGCAATACATGAATTCTTTTATAAGTTAAGTTGTTTATAAGCAAAAGACACATTACATTAAAAACATAGCTAAAATTAATAAGAGTTATAATAATAAATAAACTTTTGTTGAAGTAAAGAAATTGGTGGAATAGACTATTATTTTGATTAAGTGGCAGCCATTTGAAGAATACCAATAGAATCACATATTTTCAAAAATATTTAAAAAAACATAAGTTTTTTATATGTTTTAAATCTTTTTTTTAAAAGGTTATAAATTTTAAAAATGCAAATAATTTTAAGAAGGCTGTAAAAAAAATATAATTTACTTATAAAAAGTTTAATGTAAAAATTAACTTGCTTATTTAAAGAATATATTTTTATTAGTTGCAATTAAATATTCTACAGCAAAAGCCATAAATTGAATAAAAATTGTGTTATTTCAAGCAAGATATGTGGTAAAATAATATTCAAAAATGGTAAATATAGGCTTTTATATTATTATTTTTATTTTTCTAAAATTTATTGTTTAAACTTAATCAGCTGTAGAAATTGTGATGCATCAAATAGATATAAAGATGGCATTTAAAAATAGAGAATTTAAAAATCTCCGTATATCAACTTAAATATTATTTATAAAATAAAATATATTAAATACAAAAGTTGATGTATAATATCAAATAATTATAATTTTTTTAATAGTAATACATTAATAATTGTTTTTTTATATTTTAAAAAAATTATGTTAATATTTTGGATATCTCATAAAAAATAAAAACCAAATATAAGATTTAAAGGCTGAGCTTAAGAAGAAGTATAAAGTTAATAACTATAGAAAGTTAAATTCTAACCTTAAAGTTGAATTTGCAAATTAGTTTGCAAGGAACACCATTACAATCACTTAATACAAAATATATTAAATATATTTTAAAATATTTTAGCATATGAGAAAATAATTTTTTTCTTATTTTTAAAATTTTTAATATGCCAATAATAAATTATTATTATTATTATTTTTATAATACTTTTAAGAAAGATAAAGGATATTTTAAATAATATAGAAGTAGAACCTATAATGTATGCAATGTTGGGTAGTAGAATTGATCTTATACTTGTAATGAGTCTTGTAAGATAACACTTATTAAAGTCTAATCTTTGCATTAGAAAAATATAGAATCAATTATAAAGTGTACAAAAAAATATCAAAAAACAAGTTGTGCCTTAGATGAATGTTATTATGCCAAATTTTTATAATGCAAGAAAAGCTTGTGATGCAAATAATCAAAAAAATACTATGTAAAGTTATATATTTTTTTATAGAAATCAAACCTATTCTATAGAACTACAAAAAATAATCTTAGATCATATATTTCATTATATAATTATAATATATAATAGATTAAAAAAGATTATATTTATTTTTATTTATTTATTTGATTTTTTTATATTTTTATGTATATATAATTTAATTTTTTAATTTTTTAATAGTATTAATTGTCATTAGTAGTAATACTATTACTATTATATATAAATTTTATACTATACCATTTAAATAATCTTTTTTTTTCTTCTATTAGCATTACAATAATTTTTATTTTATTTTATTACATCTTAATAAATATATCTCTCTTTATACTTAAAAATATATATATATATATATATATATATATATATATATATAAATTATTATTCATTTCTTAAAGAAAGATGTAATTAAACATAAAATTGTTGAATTCTTTTGAAAATAAAACAAATCTAAATATTATAAAAAAAAAAAAATCTCACTAATAAATATAATTAAGATCTAATACTTTATAATTTTTAAAAAATTTAATAGATAATTATGTTGTAATTTTTAATTCAAATTTTTTAGTTTAAAAGATCAAAAGTATTAATAAAAAAAATATATGATTTAATAAAAAATATATTAATATATTAATAAGAAATATATTAATAAAAAAAATAAAAAAAAATAAAAGTTACAGAAGAAGATAATATATATATATATATATATATATATATATATATATATTCTATAATAATTTTAAAGTCTACAAAAAATAATAATTTACTAAGTTAATACTATAATAATTCTAAGTTAATAATTTTCTAGAAGATCGAATCACAAAATAAATAAAAAATAAAGAATAATTTATTATAATAATTTAATTTATTATTTTTATATTTTTAACTAAAATAAGTATAAAAATTTATGTCAACATTTGTATAAATGTTGATACAAATTTATGTCAACATTTATATAATTTATGTATATATACATATATTTGATTTTGAGATATTTTAAAAAATACTTTTAAAATAATGATTATTTATTTAATTTTATATTATTTAATTTAATCAATTTTTATAAAAAATTTAATTCATCGATTTTTTTAAGAATTATTTTAGATATTTTTTATTAGATTATTAATAATATATTGTATGAAACTAATACATATATATATATATATATATATATATATATATATATATTCTTTATTAAAACCAAAGATGTTTATTTGTATATTTTTTATCCATCTAAGAGACCACACAATCATCCACTATCCACTTTCATCCAACAAATTAATGCTAATATAAACTTTGGTTATAAACTCTTGTTATGTTCCAGACTATTGTTTTATTATTCAATTTTTTGTTTACTTGTTTGTTTGTTTGTTTATTTTTTCCATGAAAGTTGAACCAAAATGCAATCATAAGTGCTACAAAGTTGTATCAACATTTTATGTGGTTGTAACATGTTTAGTAGTGCAATAATCTTATATTTGTTTTTATTTATTTATTTAAAATATTTATTTATTTATAATATTTATTTATTTATAATATTATTATTTTAAATTATTATTTTAAAAGATAAGTAAGGCTCCAAATATTAGCATATAAATATGTATATGTATAAATATTTATTTTTTGATAAAATATATATTTTAATTTTTTTTTTGAATATTTTATATTCATATTGAACAAAATATTTCTTATTTATTTTATAAATATTTTTATTTAAATAGAATATTAATTTAAACTTAAAAATTCTATTGATAAAAAAATTACCATATATTGAAATTTGATTGTATAATTTCAAAAGAATGTATTATCAAGCCAAATCTTTAATTCTATGAAAGTTAATATGGGAAGAGATAATAGTATTGGCTAACATTATAGTATTTTTTTACTTTCACAATTACATGTAAAAGATCCAAATTAACAATATATTTGGCAATACAAATGTTAAAATTATTTTATAGTCTAGCCCACTTAAGATCTAGACACCGGGATTAGATCAAATTAGAATAGAACAATAAGTAGTTGCTTAAGCAAAGACAACTTGCCACCATAATTAAATAAGAGTAGTATAAGTATACAAAAAATCTAGGTTGAGGAGACACACTCTCTTCCTTTATGATTTTAGTTATTCTGTTGAATCAAACGTCTCATTTGAACCACTTGTGTAAACTTGATTTTTTATGTTGTTTCTTTTTGTTCACACCTTTTTGTGCTAATCAAAATAATGATGTTACAAATTGGCTTGTAAATACACTTGGTGCGGAGCTCTTCATGATAGAAGTTTTGTTTCCAATTTATTTATTTTGATAGAAATTAATAGTATTGAATTGTGTTGCAAATTGGCATCAATACAAGGTTAACACCAGCCGGAGGCTTTTTGGAGTGGATCATTGAATCTTGATTGAACTTGCACCAGAGTTTGGCTAAACTCCAAATTGCTGGACCGACATGCGTCTAAGGTATCAAGGTCCAGACCGGAGGCTTGTTGAAAAGAAGTCCAAATTTTGGATCAGGAATAATAAGTTTTTCTTGTTCCCACCTTCTTTCAATTCTATCCATTTCTAAACTGGATGGATGATTTTATTGGACAAAATGTCTTTTTGGTCAATGTAATATCCAAGGTTAACAATGTATTATAAGGATTGTATGGAGACGTTAGTGAAGGTACAAATGGGAGAGAAGATTTAGAGTACTATTTTTAATTATTTCTGTCATCTGATTCTTATTCAACGTTAAGTAGTGGGTTCTGCAGTTAGGAAGGTGCTCTAATTTCCAGGAGCACTAGAAAACATCTTTTCGAAGTTTCCGGTTGTCTCACAATCAAAGCTGACAATTGGGCATGTAAACAAAGCATAGACGTTTGACATAGGAATGGTAACGAGGACCTTGTAATTTTAGCAACCCGGTACAATATGTTACATATCCTTGTTGTCGATAATGCGTAATAAATGGTTGTCTCTCTGCTTCTTCCTTCATGCTGTTTGTCTCTTGAACATCCTGGGCTCATGACCCTAGAGAGACTAACGTATATAGACCTACCTATCTTCGTAACATTTTATCTTCAGTAGTTTCCAGCAGCTTTAATGCGCTTCTCTTATCCATCACATATTTCATCGTCTCCATTTGAAACTTTCCCTGTTTTCCTCAACTCCAAGGTCGTGCTGATGCCACTATCCAATCATCCATTCGGTTGATCTTTCCAACTCGGCGACTCTCCAAATATTGTGCATTATTCAACTTTAGTTTTCTCGAACGGTGCGTAACCATTCGTTCAAGTAGTACCGATAGTGCAATTTGTGTGCACCTTTCGGCACATCACTGCATATAAATCGTGTGTGCAATGATGACGCTGGCTGTGTGAATGCGGCTGATCGATTAATGGCACATTCAGTTAGCTTCTTATTCTCCAAGTTCTATGGTCCAATTTCGACGGAGCCGTGTTTCTTTGTTTCTAGCAGATGGAGGATTGTGTTCTGGTATATGTCTTGATTACACTGTTTGTTCCTAGCAGTCAATGTCGACAAGTTCCTCGCCTATGCTACGGTGGGTCGTTGAAGCCTCTTGTTAAGCGGATACGGACTTGGCATTAGCTTGCTGTTGTTGGCCTGATGCAGGTCAAGAAGTCTTTTTCGAGCACACTTTCCAATTGACCGTGAACTCCACGAGCATGTGCTTGTCGACATACTAGCTTCGAAGTCTTCGGGATCCAGTTAAAGTGGTGCTGTAAAGTTTACTGTTGACTCAAGGTACCCAGACCTATCCCAACTTTGCTACCTACGAAGTGCTATATACATGTTGCAAGCCTCAGGCTGCATCTTGTTTCCAAAATGATCTTGCTTTATATTATGTCTTTAGTAGGTGCATTTTTCCGATATATGCTTTAGTGTACGCCAACTTCGCATTTTTCCTCTATTATTATTATTATTATTATTATCGAGTAGTATTTATTTTTTTTATTTGGGGCACATATGTGTATGTTAAGTTCGTAGTAAGTGTAAAACAGAAACGGAGTGGAAAAGTGAAGCTTTAAGACTAGCATTCCAAGAGACTGAACTTCATAAAATAACTCACTGAATATCGCCAATGGCACAAGAAGCCATCGAACTACGTGGGTTTCTCGGTATGACAATTCTTTTACAGCTATGAAAAGTATTCATATTTTTCCACCTTACCGAGTGCACAAATTTAGATGCGGAGCTCAGCGTGATGTACCTCCCAATCAATTCATGAAACTCACGTTAAAAAACTCTATCAACTCCCAAATGAATTTTTCCTAATTGGCTACTTCTGCATGTAACTAAAACTGCAGCAGCCGTAGATTGCTGCATCTGAATTCCACATAAAGAACAAAATCTCGTGGGGGACGGTGAAACTTCCCAGGATCAGCCATTGGACTCTTCACCATTCACAGGAGGAATGCTGATCAAGGGCCTTGACACGAGAACTAACCCTACCTCACACAATTATCACACGGCCAATACCGTCACTCAACTTCTTCATGCTGTTGTCGAAGTCTCTCGGACAAGTTAGGGCAAAATCGGGGCGTACTGGCTGTCAAGCATCTGCCCCGTGAGATCTATAGGATACACTGCCCCCAAATTCGGGTACAGAAGCCCCCAGTTGCGCTCGGATTCTGGTCCAGGCTTCTGATTCTCATTGAACAAAGCAAAGATGAAGGTTGGAATAAAGACGTTTGGGCGCTTCGGAGTGCCGTTTGTGCTGCTGGAAAGCAGTTTTCGCACCAGCCTCCGATTGTACATAGCGGCGTTTTGGACGCTCGCGCCTGTTTGGGTTGCGTCTGCCTTTGTCGGCCAACCGGTCTCTCCCACGGCCACGCGCACGTCTGCAAACCCTAGCTTCTCCATGGCTGAAATTACAGCGTCCAGCTGCGCGTCCAAAAGGTTGGTGTATGTGAGAGTACCATCCACAACTGAGTTTGAACCGCTGGCAAACAGGGCATAGTTCAAGCTGATGTCACCTCCGCTTGTGGTATACGAGAGGAAGGGGTATAGGTTGATGTAGAAGTAGGAATGCGTTGACGATAGGAATCTGAGCAAGGGGAGGATCACGGGCACGGCTATGTCTGCGCGAAATGTGCCAACTGAGGGAGGGTATGAGCTGGCGAGCACATCGGCTGCCACGGCAGTAGAAACCTTGATTTTGTCGGACCAGCCTCGCGTGGAAAGGGAGTTGTGGAGGTTTTGCATCGCAGGCACGAGTGATGTCCAGGGAAGAGATGCGTCGGAGAAGACTTCGTTGCCAACGAGGATTGTGACAATGTTAGTGGCGGGGTAGTAGGTGTCGACATGTTGGGCAATCCAAGCCTCCGCCGCGGCGGGGTTCGTGCCAATTTGGCCGATTTGGTCATTAGGAATGGCGACCACCGTTTCGAGGCCGCTGTTTGCTAGCGCTCTCAGGATGTCTGCGTTTGGGTTGAAGATCTTTACGCGACCAATTTGCATGGACTTAATTGTTGCGATTGTCGCGGACGGAGGAGGGAGGTTGTCGCCTAGGGTACCGTAGTTGATGCCTATCGTGTGAGCCTGGGGTGCGTATCCATTATCTGCATTCACAGATGCAAGTTGTGAGCTTAAAAAGTGACAAGCAGAAAGAATCACGACCTTCAAAACTTGCTTCCGACTTGAATGCATTCAGAAGAGTTTGCCGAATTTTCATGACGATGACAGTTGTATTCGTGGAACTATTCATGACCGTCGAGAGTTTTTCGCACCAGTAACGCACACTAAACGTCTTCACCATCACAGAACAGGTCTGAGCATGGAAGGGAACTGGCAGTCGTCCCCCAGCATGGAAGTTGAGTAGTCAAAACGAAACCCAAAATCATAAACCGTTGAAACTACCTTCCATTGGTTTCTATAATTTTTTTTCAAGATGAATTTGCAATCTTCAGATGTGCAGTCCAACTGTATATGAAGTGGCAAGTACTAGCAAATGTCGTAAAGTTTTGGACGTAAATCCCTTTCCATGTTTTCTCTAAAATTATGCACAGCTTTATCAGATTCCTTTACTGCAGTTCTTACAGGCAATCATGGTCGTAGCTCTCATCGAGCTGTATGCAGAAACAACAGTGCAATCAATCTCCGAATCTGAATTGAAAATGTAGATTAAGAATTGGATGAGGACATGTGAAGAAATTCTACCTGTACCAGCAGGTTGTGCACTGCATTTGCAGATTAGCAATGTAATGCACACTACCAGAGTAATCAGCTTCATTCTCCTTGGCCTGGAGTAGCTCTGTGGTTTCAGCCAAGGGCTTGACGTGCTTCTTAGTTCTTTTAAAGTGAGTTCACCTTTCGCCCGCCCCGTAATATCACCGCAGATACAAGAGGAAGGGTCAATTTGAAGAGCTAGAAATTCGTTCCAACTTGTGACAACAAAGCGCTCCTTACTGAGCATCTGTCGTGGTTGGAGCAGAAGCTACTAGTTTCTTCATTCGAATGAATTTCGACACATAGTACTTGACCACTTGAGAAGTGAGCAATTTTGCAATGACGACGTTGTGAATGCGAAATAGGATCTGTTTGATCCTAGGGACTTAGAAGAGGAGGAAGGCTAAATTCCCTGCACTCATGAAGGAGAATGAAGTCGAACAAACGAGCGAACTAAATCGACGCCTTAATGCGAAGCACCCTCGATGCAAATGACAGATTCTGAAGGCTCAAGTCCCTATCCACGTTCACAGCTGTCTCGAGCTACAAGTCCTCACGATTACAAATAGCAGCAGATATCTCAGCTACCAATGCGCTTCGACGACCACCTCAACAGGGGGTGAGGTTCAACTAACAAGAGTTCATAACAGTTTTGTAGGCGATCAGAAGAATCAAATTCTTTCACAAGATTCAGCGAATAATAGGTGCTTCTGAATGACGACTACGGTGAGACCGTGAATTTGAGGTGGGCAAACTCTTTATGTTGCACTTTATGGAACTCATAGCATGATTGGCGCCACCTCTCTCTCTCTCTCTCTCTCTCTCTCTCTTTGGGTATTGCAAAGCTCCAAAGAAGAAAAACTCGAAAAAGAAAATGTAAAATAAATGGATCACTCGGGGAATGATTTTACCTCTTCAGAGTTACAAACCTCAGGAAGATAGGGTCCGTCGATTGATGAAGGGGTCTACCTCGATTTGGACCAGTGTACACGTCATTGCTACATCAAGTTTGCATGGGATCTGATTTAGAGATCAGACATGACCCCCCGTTGAAATACAGAAGTTTCAAAGTCATTGCCAACTTTTGATGTTTACTTCTTTCAGATATCACGGGAATGCGTCATATGCATGGAGCATGAAGATGGTGAAAATTTAGTAGAATGACCTTGCGTGGTTCTGATTGAAAACAACTTGCAAAGTTCAGTTCATGTTAGCACACAATGTATCCTGATGTTGTTAAGAGAATCCAGCAGAAGACCGTCTGTTAAATGCTTCAAATGTTTCGAATAGTTCCTTTTATTGTTATTGGAAAATAGATCAACCAATCCTTCTAGAAATTTTGTGTCCCAATGGCTTTGATAAAATGGAGTTATTTGTTAAGCAACTAAACGACACAGTGGGTAGTGTGTGTCTGTTGAAAAGAAAAGGTTGACCTACTTTGTCAAGTTGAAAGGTTGGCTTTGAAACAACTCGTACCTAAACGAGCAACTAAAATGGCAGCTTCTCACTTTTCCACAGCTCCAAAGTGTGTTCTGTGAGCGTGCAGAGATTGCAAGAGTTTCAGCAGGAAAACGATCCTGTTTTCCAAACCTTCACGAGTGGAATGAATCGTTATTCCCTGAAATTTTCTACATCCACTTGTGTGGCGCAAATTGATAGTTTGTGTTAAAGGATTTGATGCTTGCGTGAGTCAATCAATAGAGTTGTATAAAGATATTTTTCACTAAACATCAGCGGCTGAGTTTCCCAAAGCTTGCAGGATAACTATGCTTCCCGAGACATGGACCCACATCTACTGCCTCATAAAACTCCGATGCACTGCGGTGCCCATAGCCTCGGATGAGTGTTTGATTAGGTGGACCCCAGTTGGGTACAAAAGCTCATTGTGGCCCCAATTTTCTTTCACAGGCATGCCATTCACAAGCAGGTGTTACCAAATGCTTCTCTACATTCCTTCATTTATTATTCTTTGACACTTAAGCTTTGAATCCAATACCGAAAGCTCTTGAAGCAAGTGTTGGATGAGCCACTGCCTTCCAAGGATGCTTCACCGGACATGGTTGTATTCAGTCTTTCATGAAGTAATTCCATAATAATCTCCAAAAGTAGAGATTAGGAAGTTGTAATCCCAACAATGACTTTAGCACACTTGTGCCTATACTCTGTTTCTAGAATCATTGGCATGGCAAGATAAACTTTCCAAAGAACTTTGAGGGACAACTTGCATAATGGAATAGATGCTTTGATATGTGTTCACTTCAATACAAGTCAACAAGACATAATTGTATGGTGGAATAAAAGTGAATTATGAGTGCAATTTATATATATTTATATATATTCATATAAATATAAATATATATATATATATATATATATATTTTGATTTTTTTAAAACAACTTTCAATACATTGGTCTATACAGTTATTATCTAGGTCTGAGGAAGTAATTTTTTCATTTTAAAAGTCAAACTTGTGTTGAATAATAATTTTAGAAATAATCTAATAAAATAAAATAATGAAGAATATATAAAGGTCTTGTATCAACATAATTTCATTGTTTAAAAAAGAAAAGTTTTAAGATTTTTATTGATAACTGTAAACAAAAAGCAACAAAATAATGTCCACAATTGATATGAAAGCACTTGAAAACAGACAATTAGTCCACGCATAATTCAGCCCAGTACAATTTGATATAGTATCATAATTGATGGCTTACCAATGTGTTTAGTACACGTCATCCACAATCAAATCGAAGAAAAAATTGAAGAAAAAACCTAAAAACAACGAAATGCATGTGGGTTGGACTCTCTAAATTTTTACCACAGGGAACAAGGAAAAATCAAATTTTACCCACCTATCTCAGGAGGCAGGGAGAGATTTCGGCATCCCCAGTGTCTGCAAATACGAATTGTTCATCTGATATGAGCTAAGAAAGCAGAAGAAACGAAGTGTGACTGTCAGAATGAGAGCAGGGAGGAAGTAATGCGATGGGATGCAGATCTGGCATTCCTTGCGGCATAAGGGAGCAAGAGAATGGCAGACAGATAACATCGACACTCAAATCAGGAATGCCTTTACCATTAACTAAACGCAGTTACGTGCATCGAGTTACCCCGGATGACATGTTCAGCAAGGGTTGGCAGCCGGCCACCCAGGGTGTCGGGAGTCAAAGGTGAACAGGATCCAGTTGTGGCCACCCACCTTCTTTTCTCTGGTAATGAGCAAAAAGCTCAATGATAGAGCTGAGGTACGTCACTATTCGTTGCTAGCAACCATTCTACGACAGACGTCCCTCTGCCGTTTCCTCCATCTATAATGGCCTTCTGCTCACCTGTAATGTGCTTGCAGAAACGCCGAGCAACATGCACGGTAAATGCAAGAGAGGAATCAGACTTTTAGGATGAGGTAGTTCTTTCCTTTGCAATCAAAGAAACTTGACAAGGTTTCAAGTCGTGCGGGGTGTGTAGGTACAGCCAGCATCACCCGACCTGTGAAAGCATATTGATATGCTTCAGCACTGTAGGTTGCAAAACCAGTCTTCGAACAGGACCGAGTCTTGTGCGGCCCGAAGAATAGCCAGCGGAACTGCAGACCAGGCTACTCTAGAGGGAACCCAGACGGGTGGTCTCAAGATCTGGTCTGGAATACCTCGAAACTCGAGCTTCTCTCATGATATTGAAGACCTCGGTACTACGGGATGTGAATGGAGCAAGTTGATCGGGATCCATGGACTCTAACATGATAAGCACCAGGAAAACATTTTGCGGAGGCAGATGAATGTCAATCCTATGCGCCGGCAACCTGTGAAGTGCCAGAGTTTTCCCTTCCTTACTTCCTTGCTTCCATCCTTCCTTCCTTCCTACCTTCCAGTTCATCTGCCAACCTTGATGCGTCCGGCAAGTTGTCCAAGTTGGTCCTGCGAAACTTTGGTTTGCGCTCACCGGTAGAGGAAATAGTGCCCTCTAGAGATGAGATTCTCCATAGCCCAGGTTGTGTCGGAATCCCCACACTTCCCACTCTGCGTTGCTTGCGAATGCTCTTCGCCAGGCGAAGCCTTCAAAGCTATTGCCCGCAACGCTGTTCACATCGCCTTTTCCAGAGGATGAATGCTCTCCCGGATGGGATTTATTCATCCGTTGCGTCACCTGAGTTTAAAACTCAAGCAACTTAATCCTCACTAAAATGTACTAAAACAAACTAACTCATAGGTTTAGGTTTAAGAACACGGAAAGTGATGTAATAGTCTGATATAAAATTTGCATGTTTAATGAAATTTGAGTAACTTTGTACTGTATATTATTCATTTATTTCAAAGAAATAATCCTCCTACAATTTTTATTTCTAAGAGAATAATTTTTTTATTGAATGTTATTGAAAATGTGTTTTAAGATAAGTTTACATGCTATGAAAATAATTTGAAATTAAATCTATTATATAAAATATAAATAAATAAGTAAAGGTCTAATTATTTGATGTCTTTATTTTACAAGTAATATTCTCAGACATGATAATCAAAAAAAAAATAATAATAATATTATTATTATTAATAATATATTTAATTACTTAGGTTGCAATCATCATTTTTTAGGAATGTGTATGTATGTATGTATATATATATATATATATATATATATATAATTTTTTTATTAGATATATTATCTAAATTTTAATTATAGTTGTGTCTCTATTAAATATTTATATATATATAAATATATATTTTTTTTCTTAATAAAAAATTTGATATTCTATATAAAAATAAAAATAAAAAAATCTAAATTTTACACCAAAAATTTAAGATATAGTTACATATTTTGTATTCAACTAGTTTTCTTATTTTATTACATAATTACTTAACTTTAATAAAAAGAATTATAATATAAGATACTATATATATATATATATATATATATATATAATATAGAATTTTTGGTTTTAGTTACAATGGTTCAATGGAAAAAATTCTTATTGGACTTAAAGTTTATTGGTAATTTTGTAACTATACTTAATAAAATCTACATTTATACAAAAAAATCAGCATAATTAATAATATTAAATACATTTATTTATTATTTTAAAAAATATTATATATATTAGTAATCTTAAATTTATTTATTTATTTCAGAAATAACAAGAGCTTTTTAAAAACTATCTAGATATTACAATATATTGGATGATAGGTCTTTTTATAAATATTATAGAATTTAATTGGATTTATGTTGTAAATTAATTGTAGACCAATGTATCCTATATTTTCTAAGCTTTTCTTAATTAATTGTTATTTTTAGTAAAATATAAATATAAAAAATACTATTAATTATATATTTCCAATTTTTTTTATAGTATGACATTTCAACTTAATAGGTTAATTTTTATTATTATTATTAAATGACTGATATTTCTATCAAGGTATATCAAAAATACATTCTAAATCTTATTTTTATAATTTATGGTTTAGAATACTGAAACCAACTTTAATTTTAGTACATGTTAAGATATATTCTGTTAAAATATTTAGCAGATATTTTTAGTAAATAATTATTTTATAATACATATAAAAGAAAGGATTATATAGTTATAGTACATAAACATTCTCTAATGCAAATATTAATTCTACTTAATTTTATTATTTTTTAGTTATAAATTAATTCAGTTTTTTATATCACAATTTTTTTTAAAAGAAATAATATCTTCATTTTATCCACGAAATCATGCATCTACTTATAGGAAATTTCAAGCAAGAATTGACACATCAATACAACGGTGTATCAACATAAATATGATTCAGTAGATAATGTGCTCAAAATACACACTTAAACTTTCACATCAATAATTGAGGTTGTCATTCTTAGCAAGAAGAATCACAGGATGATGCAATGACTTGGCTGCCACCTGCACATTTAGATTGTATCTGATCTGGAATCAGCAGCGTGTGAGAAACCCCTCAACTGTCTACCTGCCACCATTGCTGTGCATTCACTTCGTTGGTTGAAAGACTTTCGACAACGTCTGCTCCAACATCGAACTACCACTTCCAGCAGCAGAACTAGCTCTTTTGTTACTTAGACTGTGAGGTTCTTCTCATCTAATCTTGACCGACATGCCAATGACGTCGTCAGTCAACCCAACAAGCCATGCTCGATCTATTGCCCGTGGAACAGAAACTAGAGAATTCTTTGGATCACTAGACGCACATCTTATTTCACCTGGCTAGATGGAAGTCGATAGAAGGGTGATTTGCAAATGATATATGAATTTCGGACATTTGATCAAGAAGCTTATGTTGGATGTTGCTAGGTTGTGTGGAGATTAAGGAGAGATATGGTAATATACAGCTCCTCTTTCTACAATAAACCTGCTCCCAAGGATTGCCACGGAACCTTTGTCGAAAAGACCACCATTGATTGCTGGATGAATTGCCACAAACGAAGACTAACAAAGCAATGATATGCTTCCTCAGGCTATTCACAATCAACTCGAATAAACGAATACCAAAAATTGGTTGTCTGTCAATCTGTCTGTCTGTCTATCTCTGTCCTCATCTTCATTGCGCTATATTTAACTTTCACTACTCCAAGGGTTGATCGCTTGTCCCATCTTACTCTTCAAAGAATATAAAACTTCTTAAACAATTTATAATTACTTGAATTTTTTCAAAAATTAAATCTTTATTAATGATTCTCCATCATTAAAAAAAATGGTATATAAATTTATCCTTCAAAATTGTGACCTATTGATGTGAACTTATTGCAAAACTTAAGAAACAATATTATTTTTGTTATGTAGAAAAAAAAATGCATTCAACCACATATTTTTATTTTTAATTATTTGGATTAATTTTTCTAAGTATAAAGCCTATTAAATAAGGCTTTTTAATTTGAGCTAATCAAAGGATTTAAAAGTTTTGACCTATTGTCTTCTCTTCCAAGTATAAATACATCCATAACAAAACATGTAAATTTGAATCAATCAAAAGATTTAAAAGTTATAGTCTATTGCCTACTCTCCCAAGTATAAAGACACCCTTAACAAAATGTATAAAATATATATATATATATATATATATATATATAAAATTTATATAAACATAATTTATAAATAAAAATAAAAATAAAATTATTCAAATTAAATCTTATCAAAAATTATAGATGAAATATAATAAATTACTAAAAAAAGAAGTAATTGAGAATAGAAAAATTAATATAATAGGTTTCAAATTAATAATATATAGAAAAATCTATTTTTATTCTTATATATTATTAAAATCATAATTTTTTATTAGTATCTAGATAAGAAATAAGAAATAAGAAATATATATATATATATATATATATATTAGTATGTATTTTTTAAAGCAGTATTTAAATAGGTACGACTTTGAAAAGTTTTAAAAGATTTTTAAATAATTAAAAAAAATATTTTAAAATATAAAAAATTTAAATTTTTTATAGTATTTTAAAATACAAAAAAGGAGAGAAGGACTTTTAAGTTTCAAATAGAATATCATAAGAAACAATAGTTTGTTTCTCTACTTTTATAAGTTATTTTAGAAATTTCTAAAAAATCTATAAAGTTAGATAGCTACTATTAGAAATAAATCACAAAGAGTTATTTCATATTTGTAAGCAAAAATAATTATTAAAATTTTTGTACTAAGCATTATATTTAAAATATTATAAAATAATTTCTTAGATGTATAAATATATAATGAAATTAATAAATATAATAAATCCATATAGTTTTTGTATTTTAAAATTAATTTTTTTACTAGGATATTAAAAACAATCAAACTATAATCAAATTAATATCAAAAAAAATTAAATTTGATATTGTAGTCTAAATAGATTTAATTTTTTTATTAAATATAATACAATTCTATTAATAATTAGTAAAACAATAAAATAATAATAATGATAATAATAATTAAAAAATTATCATAATTTTTAGATATTTTATATTAAAAAATTTTAAAATATAAAAATCAAATATTTTACAATTCTATACCTAATATATCTAATAGATTTTTTTCAGTTAAATTTTTTATCTATAGAAAACATGAAAATATTATTTAACATATAAATTTTAAAATTTCAAATCTGTATAATTCAGCTAAAATTTTATGATTAAAAATAATAAGTCATATTAATTGATAGTTAAATTTATGCTTATAATATTATAAAAAATAATAAAAACTTAATAATATTTAATGATCATAATATCATTTTAATGATAGATTTATCATAATATACTTTTTTACCATTATATATAATATTTTTACAAAAATCAATTGGAGGCCTCAAAATCAACAAATTTTATATATTTGAAACTTGTTAGAGTAGCTACACTTACAAAAAATTATTTTTGTGCCTTTCTTAGTTATCAAGGATGATAATAAAAAAAATGTCTATAAGTTGATACTACCATATTAAAATTATATATATGATAATTAAAACATATATATATATATATATATATATATATATAATTACTATAAATGATATATAGTCATGTAATAACATAAAGAAGTTTATTTAGCCTAAGAAATTAAATAAATTTAATTGAAAATCTTGAGTATGAGTAGAATCTAACATATAACTTTGAACAACATAATTGATGATATTAAAGAGCTTAAAAATTGTAATAAATTAAAAATATTATTAAAATAGGATATTATTCAGTCATTGATGGTTTAAGTTTTTATTTATTTCTCTAATATTATATATTTTATTCAATTTTAGGTTTTATAAAAATCATATAAAGAATCTCAATTTTCAACTAGTAATGAAAAATACCAGTGAAAGTCTAATTTTGCTTTGCAAATACTACATTATAAACAACATCCAAATCACCATATAATCCATTAAAGTTCTATAGGTAGTATGTAGTAGAATATTAAGGGTGTTAAATGTGATTAGATTATAGAATAAGGTTGTGCCATTTTTGAACAAAGAATATATGCAGAATCCATATCTAACCTTTCATAAATTAGCTGATAAATTAAGAAGTTAAAAATCTTACAATGTGCTGAATTACAACTAATATGTTTTCTAAATTATATATATATATATATATATATATTGTATCAATAATATATTAATGCTAATTTTAACTCAATACCACTATTAATAAATATCTAATATATAAAGCAAGATTGAAAGATGTTTGTATGCGGGATCTTATATAAAATATAATCAGAAATACATTTTATACAATTTAGAAATTCAAAAGTAAAAATATTTTGTTTTCATAGATAATACATCCATAGTTGTAGAAAAATTTATAGTTATTATACAATGGTTGTAACAATGAGCTTAAAATGTGAGATTTAATTAAAAAAATTGTGTCTTTGTAAATTATATATTATTTTTAAAATTAAGATTTTTTGAACACATAATAAAAATTAAAATTTTAGTAGTAATATCATTTCTTATAGTATATCATTTCTTATATTAAAATATAGTATGTAGTAGAATATTAAGGTAGTAGTATATCATTTCTTATACTCTTAAAAGATAATAAATAAATATCATTGAATTTGATATATATTAAAAAATTATTACAAATTTTTCAAAAAAAAGTTTATTAATACATAGCATTTCATACTTTAGAAAATTAATAAAGAAATTAAAATAAATTAATTATTATATTCTAAATTCTTAAGAATTTATAATCAAACACTATATATATATATATATATGTATATACACACACACATATATACATATACACATATATACATATACACATATATCACCACTATATATATATATATATATATATATATATATATATATAATTACTAATACATTAATATTATTTAATTTTTAATATTAAAATTTATTAAGTATTACAAAAAAATTAATGTGACCTAATTAAATCATAGTTTTTGGTCATAATCATGATCTATATTTATTTTTAGTAATAATTAATTAGTTATTAAATTAAAATTAAATCTATATGTACTTTATAAAACTAAATTTTAAAATATATATATATATATATATATATTTATATATATATATTCTTAAAAAAGATCTTAAAAATTTTAATCTAAAAAATCATTAAAAAAATAAAATTTCAAAATAAAAATTTTAAAATATTAAAAATAAGATAAATATTATATGTATATATTTAATAGAATATTAAAAAAATAGAAGTTGTAGAAATCAATTAGAAAAATACATGAATTGGATATTAATTTAAGAATAAAATTGATCAATATTTATTTTGTAAAGTAATCTTCCAATTTATTTACCTTCTTTGTTGCCTACAAATACAAAGTGTTAATTTAAAAACCATTAAAGAATAAAATTTTCCAAAAGGATAGAAAGAGGATAGAGCATAATTTTTAGAGAATTTTAATTGAAAAAATTAAAAATAGGCTTAAAAGTTATAGGTTCTATTTAAAAATGCTATCTAAAGCTATATTTTTTTAATTATAAAAAAGATAATTATATATAAACAAGATCAAAGGTGATAAAAGCATATACATATTGCCATTAAAGAGAATCATCCCTAATTTAATAATATAATTATTGAAAAGTATAAAAAACTCTTTAATTTATTATTAAACCATTGATCTACTTGGCTTCTTTTAATTTTTTTAATATATTATCTTATTTTAATATCTACAAATATATGTAAATTAAATATTAAAAAGAATAGAAAAAAGTATTTAAAAGATGATATTGTCAAACATCAGCAATTATTGTGATAATTTATAATAAAAAATATTAAAAAAATAAGATACATAAAAAAAGTGTTTGACAAAAACTTACATAGACCAATAAGTAAATGCTAGATAGAGATGTTATTAATGTCTTTTAAGATTTATTATTACTATTTTCTACTAGTTAATTAAAATATTTCTTTAAAATTACTTCAATTAGTGGATAAATAGAAGGTGGTCTAAATTCAAATTTTTATTGCAATATATTTTTATAAAAGAGAAGCAAGAGATTGAAAAGAAGTACACTGCTTCAAATTAAAAGCTAATTCTTTTTTATTTTTTACTTTTAAATATAAAAATATAATATTATAAGTTAGATAATTTATATAATTAAATTTTAGATTTTAATTTGAATGATTTGTAATCCTAATTAAAATATTTTTATTTTAGTATATTAAAATTATCAATATGTTGGTATAACAGATGCTTATATTATTTTAGTAAGTTAAAATAAATAAAAGTATGTAGAAGTAGGTAGAATATGTTAAGTAGATTATATCTTGCTTAAAAAAATTTAACTTTTTTCCTTAGACATAGATTAGATCTTTTAGGTTTCTATTGATATGCCATTTGACTATTGAAACTTATTCCATAAGTTTTTTACTATTAAAAAATCATATTAGAAGCTATCTAAAACTTAACACTTAGGCCACAAGTGTCATGGTTCTTAAGAAGCTTCTACAAGATCTTTTTGGTAGTTAGTATATATAGAGACAAAAATAATACCATCCTCAATCTTGTCAATATCTTTCTTATACTTTAGTCTCGGTTCAAGACTCTCTAGCTTCTTTGTATTTTGTAATAGCCATTCTAATTGTATCTTATATCTATCTATTTATTTTTTAATTTCTTGCTTTTTCAATGATACATGAATGTATTATTTTTTGAATTATTTTTTAGATTTATATCCTTGATAATTTAATAAGACTAACATTCTCAATATTAGAGCTTGATTTTTAAAAAAATATAGAGTGGATTATCTCTTTTTTTTGAAAGTATCAAAAAGTTTTAGAGGTTGTAAATTATCCTCTTTGAAATTGATATTATTTTTTTCAATAACTCTTTCTTTTTGCTTCTCTTTCTTGTGTAGAAATTTTGAAGTTCTTATAAGTATGACAAATTCATAAGAAATAAAAAACACCATAGTACAAATGCAAGAATAAATGATAGATTTGATGCTTACTATGCATTAATTTTGTCTACCATCCTGACCAACAACAAGAGTGATTGATCATAAAGATATAGAAATGATAAGAGTTTTTTTTAATAATTACACCACCTCAAATAACTCATATAAGTGTACTAGATTCAAATTTTGAAGATTTATCAACCAAGTAGAATTTTTTTATTCATCTTCAATCTCTTAGTTATTCAACCCAAATATCTCAAGTCAAATTTATTAGAACTTTATTAAGTAAATTTGCTCATTTTTATTTTTATAAGTTTTAAAATAATAAAATCTTATATTTGACAACTTAGATGCATTTTTAGTAGAATTTTGATCTATGTATAGATAATATGATATAACATATATAACAACCAATAAAATCTAAATTTCATAATAAAAAAATTAATTTGTATCAACATATGTATTATAATATTAATACTTAGTAATTGATTTAAGATAAAATAATGCTACACTTATCAGTCAATTTTTTATGAATTCAATATAATGTGAAGAAATTATTGCTCAACTTATCTAATCCTTAAACTTTGAGTCAAGCTATTAAATTTATTGTCAAATATAACAACCAATTTTTTAAATCTTAATTAAAAAGCTATATGTTAGTATATCAACGCTTCTATATTTCTATTGCAAGTACTTCTATCAATCAAGATATACAATAAAATATAAAAGACATGCATATTAATGATATATATTTCAAATCTCTTATAATACAAGAGAAAACTTAATGTTGACAAGAAGGATTATGCTTACATTGTAGGGGACCAAAATATACTATTTAATATAGTTTAAAAAAGTGACAAAATCAAAAGACAAAAAGTACAATTCTAAAAGAAGATAGTATGTGAGATAATAAGTTTGCTTAATAATATTACAAATTGTGCGGCTAGATTCTTGTATCACATTATCTTACGAAGGCCTTGTATTATCTTTTAAATTCTTTTCTTATTTTTTAGTATAATTTTGTTTAGGATCTAAAAATCTTATTATTTTTACCTTCGATTCATTAAATTTTAGTACTTCTATTTGTTTTTTCCTAATGAAATTTTTGCTTAGTATTATAAAATATTATCAATATGAAAAATCAAATATGTGTATGTAAAAAATATAGATAAACAACTTTTGTCTTCAAAAGATATCATCTATAAGATCATTCTAATAGAAATAATTATGAAAGATTATTAAATTCTAATAATATTTAATATTATAAAATTTCTAACTAATCTTATTATTTTAGGATTATTATAGTTAAAAAAATATAATCTTCAAATAAATTGAGTATCTTATAATCTTAAATTTATTCTTGCCTTATCTAAGAAAACAACAAAAAAAAGAATGTGTCTTATGTCTATAAAAGTCAAACTTCTATTTGTGAGAGTTAAAGTATATATATATATATATATATATATATATATATATTATTTATGCATCACCAAGTATTTATTCAAGTAGAGATTGTAAGAGAATCTTAAAATAATATAAGAGATATTAAGATGTATTTGAAAAGAAGAATGCTAATATATTGTCAAAACACATTTAAAGTCAATTGTAACAATTGTAACAATTGTAACAATCTTATGATTTTACAATTGACTTTTAAGAAGAAGCTCAACTATCTTTTAGACCAATTTACAACTTGTTGTAGAATGAGTTGCTACTTTAAATGAATCTATTAACAAAAAATTTATAAAGAATTTTATCTAACATTTAAAATATCTTGCAAGTATGCCATTTTTTTTTATAAAGAAAAAAGATGGATCCTTGCAAATATATATTGATTATTATAGACTCAATAAGTTGACCATCAAAAATTATTATCTTTTATCTTTGAAATTGGAGCTTTTTGATGTGTAAAGTAAAGCTATGATCTATATTAAGATAGATCTATAAAAAATCTATAATTTGATATATATTAAAAAAAATAATGGATGGAAGATTATATTTTAAATTAAATATGGTTATTTTAAATATAATGTCATATCTTTTGGACTTATAAATGCTCCACTTGCTTTATAATATTTGATGAATAATATATTTTGTGAATTTTTAAATAATTTTATTATATTTTATTTGGAAAATATTCTTATCTATTCCAAAAAAATATAAAAGACTATAAACAACATGTTGTCATTGTATTACAAAAACTTAGAAATATAAGATTATATTCTAAGATTAAAAAATATATATTTTATACAATTTAGATAGAATATTTAAAATATATCATTTTAAATATTAATTTATAAATAGATTCTAAAAAGATATATACTTTCATGGATTGCAAAATTTTAAGAATGGTATATAATGTCTGTTGCTTTTTGGAATTTATAAACTATTATAAAATATTTATTAAATTTTTTTCTTAAGTTATTGTTCTATTATCTTGTATAGACAAATTAAAGTGGAATTTAGATGTAGAAATAATATTTTAAGGTTTAAAAATAGCTTTCAATTTAACTCCTATATTATATTATCTAAATTTTTTTAAATAATTTTTTATGGAAATGGATGTATTCAATTTTGTATCAACTATAGTTTTATTACAAATGGATGTGAATAATAGACTTCATCATATTACATTTTATTTTTTTAAAAATTCAATAGTGGAGATTAATTATAAAATCTATAACAAAGAAATTCTTACTATTATAGATTTATTCTAAAAATAGAAATATTATTTAAAAGTTGCTTCTATCTAGTCACAATTTATACTAATCACAAGAATTTTGAATATTTCATATCAACATTTATCTTAAATTGTTGCTAAGTCCATTGGAGATTGTTTTTATTACAATGTGTATTTAATATTATATATTGATTTAAAAAACAACAAGGATTGTTAAATACCTTATCTAGACATTTTATTTTGGATCAAAATAAAAAGATGTTGCATATGATTAACAATGATCTATTCTTTTGAAATTGGAGCAATTACATCTTTGAGCTATTAAATCAACAATTCCAGTTGATTTTGCTTTCCTTAACAAAGTTCATTCAAGTATGTTAATATATTCTCTTGTTCTTGATGTTAGAAATATAATTTTTAATAACTCTAATAAATTTAATTTTAAGAAATTTTTTCTTTATTATAAAGAATATTTATATACTCTAAATAATCAAATGCAAGTATATACATTTCAATGACAATATGTCTTTTAAATAACATAATATTTTGGATATAATAAAACTTTAAAGCTTAATTTAAGAATTTTTGTGGCCTCAAATGTGAAAAGTTGTCAAAGCATTTGTTCAATATTGTGACACTTGTTCTCAAGCAAAGACTCTACATTATTAATTCTATAGACTTCTTCGACTTCTACTTA
>JAWRVF010001636.1:0-54140 GCA_036785485.1 Physcomitrellopsis africana | reverse complement strand
ACTTCAACTCCGTTGATCTTTTTACAATTGATGAAGTAGAGGTTGCCATCTCTAAAGCCCTTTAAAATATCATCTCCCTCCATTATCTTTACAAATCATCCATTTACATCAAATTGCACCTTACAACCATTTGAAACAAGTTTGCTCATCGAAAGAAGGTTCTTCTTCATCCTTGGCACATGTAAGACCTCTTTCAATCTGCTCCTCTTGATTTGATTCTTCACAACAATCTCTACCACAATGGAGCCAATTCCAATAGCTTGTACCATGCCATTGTCTCTTAATCAAACCTTTATTGCTAGAATTGCTTCAAATGAACACTTGTATGGAGTCATATGCATGGTAGCACCCGAATCCAATTAGACATGGCAGCCATAGAAGTGCCTTCACTTGCCATGAATGCAAAGTCATCTCCTCTAACTTCATCACGTGCATTGTTAGCATTCTCTCTATTCTCCTATATGAGTACTCTCATATACCTCACAATCACATTCTTTCACTCTTTCAAGTCACTTTCTCATCACATACACAAGGTATATGAAACAACTTCACCAACTTAAAAAGACACTATCAAGGTCTTTCTCAAAGGTCTTATACTCACTATCCAAAGAATAGAGAACTCACAAAGTAATGTTAGAGATGTATAAGGTCAAAGTCAGAACCTCCTTATATCAAAATCCTAACATAAAAAAAATCCCATAAGATCTATTTCACATAAAAGCAACAACAAGAAAATAACTTCAACTAACTTGAATAGTACAACAAAGCGTATGTGGGCCGATAACCTATTGAAGAAATACAAGACGCAAAACACAATTAAGTAAAAATCACCAAGGTTGCATATAAGAGAAGTGTGAAATGGAATAACTCTCTCTTCCAACACCCATTACTTATAAGAGGTGGTTGCTGTCCCAAAGGACTTCTTCCACCTTTGACTTTTATACACATGCTCCTAAGATCCCTTGGCATCTCTTATGCCACGAGAGTATCCAATGATCCTAGGATCTTTTTGATATCTCTCATACCTCAAGGATATCTCACATTCTTTGAAGATATCCTATGCCATGCACTAATTACTCTTACCTAGTCTTTTCATTCAGATCTAGATCTAGATTTTATTTTGCTCTTACTTGTTATTAAGTGCATTTTGGATTTGGAATTTCATTTACATCTTAAAATGATGTTATAGAATACTAGTATTATATTTGTTACTGAAGTTATATCTTTGGTGGACTAACTTTGTAGTTTCTTTTGTTAAAAAAGCTTAAGAAGCTTAAAAGACCTCTTGTGGTGCGTAGAGGTGATTTGTGAGCATTAAAGTGATATGAGAGTGGAACATCAGATTTGAAACGTTAATATGCTTTATAGGACTTGAAAGAAGTCTTAGAAGTGAAGTTGAGAGTGTTTTGAGCATAAAAATATTAGTTTATTCACAAAGAGAGCATTTTGGATTTGTAAGGTAGCAACACCTTCTTGCTGATTTTGAGAGCTTTAGGACTACTTCTCTTGATCATCTTTGACACATCTCTTCCTTAAATATGGCTTCAAGTGAAAGTTATTGAAACACAATAAGCATAACACAAGTAAATAGAAATCAACAAGGTTGCACATAAGAGAAGTGTGGAATGAGATATCTCTCTCTTCCAACACCTATTACTTATAGGTGGTGATTGTTGTCCTTAACGACAACATCCATCCTTACGCTTTTACATTCATCAAAAAATATACCAAATATATCCTTTAACATCTTATCTTTTTTGAAATTATACCTTTAGCATATTCAATATATCTTTAGCATATCCAATGTTCCTTTAGCATATCCAATATACCTTTAGCATATTTAATATTCTTTTAGTATATCCAATATTTCCTTAGCATATTTTTTTAGCATATCCTAATTCTTAAGTTGGCCATTCTACTTACTAAGAGATAATCTTTTGACCATTAGTAATCTTTTTAAGGTAATATCTTTTATTTAATAACTTATTCTTTTATCAATTTATCTCAACACTCCCACTTTGCTAATTATCAAAGGCTTTCTAGATTTCATTGCATCATATAAAGTTAATGGATTAGCAAGAAGTGCAACATTGGCATGTTCTTTACTTACTTGAAAAAAGATGTGATTCTTCTACTATTCACCAAGTGGTTTTTTTTTTTTTTCTTATAGGATATCTCCTTTTATTTGAAGAAGATTCATCTTGATACATTCTATGGCCTCCTCCAACCTTCTTTTCTTTTAAAGCTTATTTCTTCTTACTTAAAGATTGGTAATTCTCATCATCATCATCATCATCATCATCATCTTTAATTTCTTTATTGCTACTCTTATCATTTGTATACACTTTCTTTTTCATCTTCTTTGATTCTTTATATATTGATTTGCATCTCCACTATCTTCATTGTCTTCTTCTTCTTCTTCTTCTTCTTTTTTTGCTGAAATTAAAGATGTGTCCACAAACATACCATTACTACCACTTGGACATACCTCCAAGTGCTCACAAGCACTCTTTTATTCCAACATCATTACTTTTGATGATCTTCTTGGTATCCAAACACATTAATCTATATGCCTTGGTACCTTCACAATACCCAAGAAATATACATTTTGTACCTTTTGTATCAAGTTTGGATCTCGTACAATCTGGTATCTTTATATAAGCAATGCATCCAAGGATCCTCATGTGTGCAACAAAAGTTTTTTTCCACTCTAAGCTTCTTGTAGAGTCATTGATGTGAGTGCATTTGTAGGACACCTATTCCTTGTATACACTGCATTCACCACAGCTTTCATCTAAAATTCATGTCTAAGATTTTGAATATAAAGTATATTCTTTGCCATCTCTATAATAGTTTGATTTGCTCTTTCAGCAACTCCATTTTGTTGTGGAGTGTAAGGACTGGAGGTTTATCTTGCAATACCTTGAATCTTCTAGTACTCATCAAAATACTTTGACATATATTCACCTCCATTGTTTGTGCACAACACCTTGATCTTCTACTCACATTGCTTCTCCACAAAAGCTTTAAATTCCTTAAACCTTAAAAAATACTCACTTTTGACTTTGAGGATATAAATCCACACCTTCTTTGAAAAGTCATCATTAAATGTGACAAAGTATCTTGTTCCTCTTATTGATGGCATCCCTATAGGTCTACAAACATCCGAATGTACAATCTCCAACAACTTGCTTACATGTGTTGCAACTCCACTTGGAAATAAAGCTCTTTGTTGTTTGCCTTGAATACAACCTTCACAAATAAGATTTGTACATGATTGATCAAGATCTAAGCCACTTACCATGGTTTGGAGCTCGTTCATACTTTTGGCATTCAAATGACTAAGGCGTCTATGCCAAATGTCAAACTTGTCTTAATCTTGTGGAAATTCAATAAATGCTGCCACTTCAACTCCATTCATTTTTTTACAATTGATGAAGTAGAGATTTCCATCTCTAAAGTCTTTCAAAATATCATCTCTATGCAATGTCTTTACAAAGCATCCATTCATATTAAATTTCACCTTACAACCATGTGAAACAAGCTTGCTCACCAAAAGAAGGTTCTTCTTCATCTTTGGCACATGTAAGACTTCTTTCAATGTGATCCTCTTGGTTTGATTCTTCACAACAATCTCTACTAATATGGAGCCAATTCCAATGGCTTGCACCATGCCATTGTCTCCTAACCAAACTTTGATTGTTGAAATAGTCTCATAAGTGTCAAATGAACACTTGTATGGAGTCATGTGCTTGGTAGCACCCGAATCAATGATCCATTTGGATATGGCAGCTATAGAGGTGCCTTCACTTGCCATGAATGCATAATCATCTCCTCCAACTTCATCACGTGTATTGTTAGCATTCTCTCTATCTCCTTTTTTGGCCTTGTAGCAATTTCGTACAAAATGACTTGATTTTCCACAAATGAAGCAAGTTCTTATATTGCTTCTTACATTGTTACATTGGTTGGAATAGATACCTTTGCTTTGTCTTGAAAAGAGAGCGGCATCTTCACTTTGATGCTCCTTCTTTTTTCTTTTGGTTACTTCATGTGCAAGTCTTGATGTTACATAATCTATTGTAAGCTACTTCAATCTCAATGATTCAAATGGCACAATAAGGTAGTTGTAGGATTTCAAAAGGCTCATGAATAAGGTCATGACAATATCACCATCTTTTAAAGGCTTATCAATAACTGCTAATTGATTTGCAAGGACCTTTATCTTATTAATATGAGCTATGAGGTCTTCACCTTTTTCCATCTTGAAAGTAAAGAATTTTCCCCTTGTAAAGAGGATGTTGGACAAGTTCTTGCATTGATATATATTGCAAAAAATCTTCTATGCTTCTGATGGTCATTTACAATGGATAATGTGAGAAAAGTTGGCTTCATCTAAATTGGTGGCAATCATGCCAAAAGCCTTCTTTTCACGTTGTCGTGGTAGAGAGAATTTGCCTCAAAAAAACACTAGGCTTCTGGCTGCCACTAATTACTCAAGTAAGATCCAAGTATAATAAAACTCTCCAAATTTATATAAAATATTCCTTCATAGGGCTATTACACCCAATACATAAGTTTTATTTCCTCAAAACACTCAAAATATAACAAATGCTCTAAAACCCTCATTCCTCCGTAGGAAGGGAATTTTTTCCGGACTTCAATAACCCATAACTTTAAATACAACAATCCAAATCTACTCCAAATTTACATAAAGTACTGATGTATTCTTCAAAACTACCACCACAAATTTCAACCATTGATTCGTTACCGATCTTTAGATAATGCCAAAATCCTAACAGTAGTTTCAAACCCTTGTTTACAAACACCCATGTACTAAATTCTTCATATCTCACAATCTAAAAGTCTAAATGCTATGAAACTTTGATATATAGTTTTTTAGCGTAATAATATATCTTCTTCGAAAGTTTGAAATAAAAATGCATCAAGAAACTCAAGATATAGCAAATCCCATCACTATCAATAAAACGGATACTTACTGCCTTGGAATTCAATCTGCTATCTTTGACTCCCAATAACTCCTTCTTCAAAACTCCAAATGTAGTAATTCTTTTACATTAGGTATAGAGCTTGAAATCACCTCTCTAGCCGCACCTCTTGATTTCTAAAAGCTCTTATACAACTCCTCTAATCTTCAAAAGAGTGATGGTAGGTACATTTTATACACCCTAATTTCAAGCGCCTACTCCTCCCTCATTAAAACTCCAAATCCCTTGATTCCTACACCAAAATTATAGTACAAAAAACAAATTTTCTAACCCTAGTCTCTGATTTTCTAATGGCCTCCTTGAAGTTGCCGAAACCCTTGTTAAGGTTGCAGGCAGCCTCCTCAAAGCCCATTGGGTATGGTATTCAACCAATAGGGATGAAGTTCTCCATTCCTTACCTTCATCCAACCATGCCTTGATTTCATCCCTTCCAATTAGCCTCCTACTAGCTTAAATTTTCATCCTTAGGCTCCCACCTTCTCTCAAGGCTTCATATTAAACATTTAGATCTATGTAATTTAAATTCCATAACCAAATTAAGTAAAAATCTAAAATAAAGTTTCTTATACTAACTCCCTTTAATTTACTTTACTAATCATTTGAACACATATCTAAACCTATAAACATATTATGTATTTTGAGTGGATTTTACATATTGTAAACAATTACAGTACGACAACGTCTTTTGAAATCCTTGTGGTCCTTAAGGCTTGCATCTATACTTGGAGGATCTTCACTCTCATCTACAATATCCCAAAGGTCCAAAGGCGCCAACAAAAGCTCTATTTTGACCTTCCAATAGTAAAAATTATTGCCTCTAAACTTTTCAATCACTCTCAAACCTTCCCCTTCACTAGAAACCATGTCTAAAGAATAGTGTATCAAAAAAATATTAAAAAAAGGAGTTACTTTGTGCTAAAAGTCACCAAAGCAAATTTGCACTAGCGAAATCTCAGAATGCCCTCTTATAAACAAAAAAGTGATTTCTTACTCAAAACACTCTCATCTTTTAAAGCTTTCTATAAATATTTGCACTCTCATGAACCTCACAATCGAGTTCTTTTGCTTGTCCAAATCACTTTTTCATAAAATATATTAGATAAATAAAACAATTTTACCAAAACAAAAAGACATTATCAAGATCTTTGTGTAAAGTCTTAAATTCACAAAATAAGAAGATAAGAATCCACAAAGCAATGATAGAGATGTATAAGCTCAAGAAAAACTACCTGCTTATACTAATAATCCTAACATCAACAATTAACATAAGATCTATTCCACACAAAAGCAACAATAAGAAAATAACTTCAACTTATTTGAATAGCACAACAAAGAGTGTGTGGATCCATAACCTATTGAAGAAACACAACAAGCATAACACAAGTAAGTAGAAATCAACAAGATTATACATAAGAGAAGTATGGAATGAAATAATTCTCTCTTCCAATATCCATTATTTATAGGTAGTGGTTGCTATTTTAAAAGACTTCTTCCACCATTTGACTTTTACATACATGCCTCTAAGATCCTTTGGCTCGTACCACAAGGATATTGAATGATCTTAGGATCCTTTGGCATCTTTCATATCACAAGGATATCCTATGCTATATACTAATTATTCTTACCTAATTCTTTGGATAATTTCTAGTAGATGCTTTATTCTCTTGACTTTGACTATTTGTCCTTGACTGCATCCTATGTCCATAGGATGCCCTTTCTATATACTAAGAGTCAATTCTTTGGCCATTAATAACTTAAGAAAGATAATATCTTTTATTAGATAATTTACTTTATTTTTACTATTATCTATTTATCTCAATATTTATTTCAATAATCTCAATATTGATGCACTTGTAAAAAAACAAAGTGAATGCAAGATTAAGGTGCCGCATACAAACAATAGAGATGAAGACATGATCAAGCAATTTGATATTTATTTGAAGAATGAAGGAATTTCTAGACAAACTACAACTCCATATACTTCACAACAAAATAGTATTATTAAAAGGGCAAATAGAACCATCGTAGAGATGGCAAGGAGCATGCTTCATACTCAAAACCTTGGTTCTGAGTTTTGGACAGAAGTTGTGGTAAATATAGTGTATATAAGAAATATAAATATAATATATATATAAATATATATATATTGTTTATCCATTGCATCCCTCTTGGTTCTAAAGACCCATTTACAACCTATAGATGATCAATTTGGTGGAAATTAAATCAATTCCCATGTTCCATTGTCCATGAGAGATTTGAATTCTTCTTCCATAGCCTTTTTCCACTGCAATGTATCTATGGATTTTATTGCATCACATAAAGTCAATGGATGTGTCAAAGACACAAGAATACAAAGCAAGAGACTTGAATTAGGACAAGGTATTAAATGAAAACCAACAAGAATTTGAATTAAATAGATGAATATACAAACAACATTTAGAATTATGAGCTAGAATTCTAAAAGATTTGTTGAGACTAAAGAACTCTTGAGCCTTGATTCCTATATATACTCCTTTCTAGGACACTTCTTGAATAACTTCCATCAAACTAAGAAGCTTCTCAAGTAGCTTCTACCAATTGGAAAGCTTCTTGAGCTCCTTCTACTAACTAAAAAACTTCTTGTGGTACTTCTTTAGTCAACTAAGAAGCTTTTCAATTGCCTTTCACTAATTCAAAAAGCTTTTAGAATATTTTAAAAGATTTTGTAAACCTCCAAAGTATATATCCCTAATATCACCTCTTTTTTTAGTGATAAGTTCCAAGAAGAGCTCAATCTTATTACATACAAATAAAATTGACAATATGTTGCACTAGTGAAGCTATGTATTCTATTCTTTGTTTTTGGACAATAAGTTCCACTGATCTTCAAAGAAATCACCTATGGCCTTGAGTTAGTACCTCTGTTGTTGAAATATTCCATCTAAAGATTTGATCTTCATTGTGGCCTTCAAAACATCTTCTAAACAAGATCTCAAGATTAAAAAGATTCACCTTTTTAAGCTCAAGCAATATCACTAAAGCTCAAGCAATATCACTAAAGCTCAAGCATTAGAATTGAGACTTGCATGGTTGGATCTTATTTGTAATGGCTCCAACTGAGATTGTACTTGGCATTGTCGTATTATAATTACTTATAGTATGTAAAAATTAGTTAAAAAATATTATATGTTTATGAGTCTAGATGTGTGTTAGAATGATTAATAAATTAAATTAAAAATGGTTGATAGAAGAAACTTTATTTTATTTTATTTTTACTTGTTTTGATTATGGTATTTAAAAATTATAAGATCTAAATGTTTAATATGAAGCCTTGAGAGAAGGTGGGAGCCTAAGGATGAAAATTTAAGCTAGTAGGAGGCTAATTGAAAGAGATGAAATCAAGGCATGGTCAGATGAAGGCAAGAAATGAGGAACTTCATCCCTATTGGTCGAATATCATGCCTAATGGACTTTGAGGAGGCTGCTTGCAACCTTAACAAGGATTTTGGCAACTTTAAGGATGGCATTAGGAAATCAAAAGCTAGAGTTCTAAAGTTTAAGATTTCGGCTATAATTTGTATACAAAAATTAGAAGATTTGGAGTTAAGATAAAGAAGTTGTAGCCGTTTGAAATTAAGGTGTCAATTTGAGACATACTATTACTCTTTTGGATATAGGAGGAGTTATATGGTAGCTTTTGGAAATTGAAAGATGTGGCTAGAATGGCAATTGTAAGACCTACATCTTTTATGAAAGAATTGTTGCATTTAGAATTCATATGAAGAAGCTATAGGGAGTTGAAGGCGGCACTTTCAAATCAAAGGCAGTAAGTGAGTGGTTTTGTTCATAGTAATAATTGGAGCTATAACTTGAGTTTCCAGACAATTCTTTGGCTCAAACTTCTTGCAAAATATGACATTTTATATTAAAAAGCTATACATTTAAATTTCGTGGCATTTGAGCTTATAATTTGTGAGATATAAAGAAATTTGTATGTAGATGTATAAAGACAAGGGTTTGAAGCGACTATTAGGATTTTTAAGATATCTCCAGATTTGCATTGAATTTGTAATTGAAATTTGTTATTAAGGTTGATAAGAATATATCAGTATTGCATGTAAAATTTTACTATGTTTGGATAGTCGGATCAGGAGATATGAGGTGTTGAAGTTTGAAAAAATTTCCACATAAGGATACATAAGGTTTTAGAGGATTTTACCATATTTTGGATGTTGTTGGTTACTTGAGGTTTATGTATTTGATAAAATTGCTCTAAAAGAGAAAGTATATATATATAAACTTAGAACTTTCTTCATTTTGAAGCTTGATTGAAAAATTAGTGACAGCCAGAAGCCCAGCGCTTTCTTGAAGCAAACTCTCTCTATCCTGACAGCACTAAAATGTATGATCTTTACTTTGCTCAATTGAAGACTATAAAAATTGCATTGGTTTATTTGAAGCTTATGTAGCAAACAAATCTTTTAAATCTTATTCTCTTAATGCTTGAAGGTTTGATATGGAAACTAACTTGCTTCTACCACTCTATTCTATTTTGAAACAGATGACTACATATTGATGAAGGCTTTAGTTTAATTCTTCCCCTCTTATGAATATTCTTTGAATCCAATCTTCACTAAGAAGTTATCATCGAATATATTTAGGTTTGTGGAGATAGAGTCAATGAAATTCCTATATCTTTTGAGGCATATTGGCAAGATTTTTGGCAGATTTCCATGTGCATTCATTAATGTTATACCTCCACCAGTGAATAAGATATTCTAATTTGTTCCATCTTTACCATGAATCAAATACCTTTTCAACCTTGTATTCTTTATGGTCTTCAATTTTAATACTAAATGGTGATTATTGTACTCTTCCTGGAATATGCAACTCTCTATGAAGTTTTAAAAGAGAGACATGAAAAATTAGATGTACCTTCATAAAAGATGGTAATTCCAAGCAATATGTCATTGGATTAATTTACTATTAGATAGAAAATGGTCCTAATCTTTGATAATTCAACTTATCGCATGATTGCTTGGTCTTGATGTTCTATTGAAGAAGCTACATTTTATCTCCAATATAAAAAGCAAGTAGTTGATTTTTGAATTTATCTGCAGATGTCTTATAAGCATCTTGAGTTGCTTGTAATTGAAGCTTCAAGATTGTTTGGATTTGCAATAGATGCTTTGCAAATCCTTTAGCCACTGGATTGTTATTTTTTGGCATATCTTATAAATTAGGCTTTGGATAATATCTATAGTTGAAGTAAAATGGTGTTTGCTAAATTGAAACATGAATAATATTATTATATACAAACTCTGCTAATGATAGATACAAGATTCAATGATCTTATTGATAGTTAATACTGCATTATAAATATTGCTCCAAAACTTAGTTAACTTTTTGTGTTTAGACATCAATTTGAGGATGGAAAGCCAAAAAAAATTTAATATCTACCTTCAATATTTCAAAAAGATATTTTTAAAACTTAGATATGAACTAGGGTCCTTGATCAGATATGATATCATCTAGTAAGCGATGATATTGATATATATTGTTAAAAAAGAACCTTGCTGTTTCTTCATTAGATACAATTTTTTTTATAAGGAATAAAATGAGTTATTTTTATAAGCCAATTAATCACTACAAAAATATTTTTTCATGAATTGGATGACAATAGATCTATAATAAAATCCATTGAGATAGAAGATCATGACCATCTTAAAACAGGCAAGAATTGTAAGAGTCCATAAGGGTGATATTGAAGATTTTTGGACCTTGAACAGATATCACAAGAAAGCACAAAGTCCTTCACTACCTTCCACATTTGAGGCCACTAAAAATTTAGGAAATAAGTTCTAAGGTCTTGTTAAATCCAAAATAATCTCCAGGTGAAAAGTCATAGCAAGATTGGAGAACATGTGGTCGTATTGATCCTTTTGGAATATTCAAATGTTCTTTAAAATATAGAAGATGTTCCTTAAGTTTGAACTTATAAGCATTTTCTTTCAAGTAACGCTTACTATCAAAGGCCAAAACATCATTAGCAGTTGCAGCATGTATCTCATTCAGGAAATTAGAATCAATAAGCCTCGATGTAATAGTCGTGCAAAAGCGAAATTACTTTGATTTCAACAAAGTTATATATTATTAATCAAATGCTACCTCCCCTACCTTTGATATAAGATATGATCTCCTCAATAGAGTATCAGACAATCCTTGTTGCTTTCTAGATCAATAAGTGATAACAAAATTAAATTAAAATTACGACATATTTCATTGAGTTTAGTAGCAATTAAGAACTTGAGCTGACATAAAATATTCCTAGTTCTTGTGATCTTTATATATAGTCACAGGATGCATTGTTCCTTCAAAAAAATGACGCCATTTTTAAAAAGAATCCACAATAGCAAGAAGCTCTTAGTTGTAGATCTCATAATATATTTTGACAGTAGAGAATTTTTGAAAATAAAATATAACAGGATGAAGTTTATTGTCTATATCTATTTGTAAAAGTACAGCCTCTAGTGCAAGATCCAAAGCATTACTTTCTATATAGAATGTCTTTATAAAGTCTGGATGCACCAATATTAGGGCTATAATAAATATTATTTTGAGGTCTTGAAATGCCTTCTCTACTTGAGGCTCCCATTCTAACTTATCTTTACATGTCAATCGAATAAGAGAGGTAGAACCTTGGGAGTAATTTTTGATGAAGATCTAATAGAAGTTAGCAAATTCAAGAAAATATTGTACATCTCTCACAATCTTTGGAATAGATCATTGTATAATTGCCTCTACCTTCTTGGAATCTATTGTCAAATCCTCAATAGATATGATGTATCCCGAAAATTCCATCTTATATTGATGAAATATATATTTCTTTGGTTTGGCATACAAACTTGTATCTCACAACTGTTGTAATATCAACTTAATATGCCTTTCATATTCTTCCATATTTTTTGAGTAAATCAAGATGTCATCAAGATAGATTACTACAAACTTGTCCAAGTACTCTTGAAAGAAGTCATTCATTAAATGTTGAAAAATAGCAGATACATTTGTAAGTCCAAATGGTATGATACTATATTCAAAATATCCATATCTTGTCCAAAATGCAATCTTTTATTCATCTCCCTTCTTAATCCATACCAAATTATATGTTCTATAAACATCTATCATAGTATAGATCTTAGCTTAGCCGAGTTGTTCCAAAAGTCCTGAAATTAATAATAGTGGATAACAATTCTTCACTATTATCTTATTCAATCCTCAATAATCAATACACATATGGAAGAAACCATCTTTCTTCTTTATAAAAAGTATAGGTGCTTTTGCTAAAGACTTTAAATGCCTCATGAAGTTCTTTGCAAGATTTTCATCAATATAATCCTTTATTATTGAAAACTTATTTTGAGAAAGATTATAGATTAGATCAAAACGTGATTACATTCTTTTTTGAAGATCTATAGTAAAATTATATGCTTTGGCAATATATCAATATTCTTCTTCTGAAAAATATCTTGAAATTTGCTATACTATTCTGGAATACTTATCGATAAAGTTATATTTTTTTTAATTGGAGTTGCATAAATAACAAACAATATCTTGTAATAATATGATCATTAGGTGAATGAGAAAAAGAATGATTATAATATATAGAAGCTCAAATAAAAATATTTTAGGAAATTATCTTAGAATTATAGATAATAGACAAGTAATACAGATAAAAAAAGTGCTAATATTGCCTTTTGTAGAAGAGGCTTTTACCTATCTTGTATGGCTATAAATAAATAGATTAGAAAAATAAATAATATAGACATCTTTAGGAAGGAATTAAAAATAGATTTTAACAAATTTTATCTCAAAATTCTTAGAATTGATACTTGGAGAGGACCGATTGTGAACTTGGATCAAAATCAGACCCCGAGGTACAAAATTGCATGTCTACGGCAAGTCAACGGCTCTTTTGTAGATTAGAAAAATAGATTAGTAGGTAGATTTGATAAAGCTTGTTTAAATATTAATTTTGAGTGATTTAAAGAGAAATTGGCTTTGTAAGAACTTTGCAAAATCAAGGTTGTATTGGGTGACTAAGGATTTTATGAAGTAAATAGAGATTTATAAACTTGAACATTCTATAAATTTGATTATAGATCTAAAAATGAAAATTTAAGAACTTGTGATTGTAGTTGTGATTAATACATATTGTAAGTTTGAGCTTGATTGAATGATTCAATTGGAAGTTATTAAAATTTAAGTGGGTTGAGATCTTGGAAGTTGGGATTTGAAGATTAGCAAGGAATTATTAGATATTTAGCAATCTACTAATTGGATTGAACTAAAAGTTATTTGTATAGATAATAGACTAAATTTTCTATTTGTATATAAATTTTGAAAGCATTTAATTATTGAAAAGAGAAGATATTTATGTTAGAAGTTTGATATTAGGATTAGAGAAAAAAGGCAGCCTATACCCAAGTAGAAATTTGACCTTAACTTCTATTTTGATAAGTTGGATCCTCTTCAATTTTTTTTGTATATGTTGTCAATTTAATTATTGAAAAGTATGCAAAATTTGAGCTAAGATCAATAATTAGATTATCAGCCATTATAGTTTTAATCTTCTATAGGATTTTGTTAGAGTTTATTAGGATTCAGTAAGGGTTGTTAGGATTTGATTAAGATTTCATAAGGTTTGTTAGGATTCATTTAAGATTTGATTAGGATTTGACTAGGATTTGATTGAGATTTGATTAAAATTTGATTAAGATTTGATTAGGATTTGATTAGGATTTAATAAATATTTGGTTAGGATTTGAATAGGATTTGAATAAGATTTAATTAGGATTTGGTTAGAATTTGGTTAGAATTTGGTTATGATTTGATTAAAATTTGATTAAGATTTGATTAAGATTTGATTAGGATTATTAGAATTTGAATAAGATTTGATTAGAATTTTGTTGAGATTTGATTAGGATTTGAATAGGATTTGATTAGGATTAAATTAAAATTTGATTAAGATTTGATTAAGATTATTAGGATTTGAATAGGATTTGATCAAGGTTTTATTGGAATTTGGTTGGAATATGATTAGAATTTGAATAGGATTTGAATAGAATTTGGTTAAAATTTGATTAGGATTTAATTAGAATTTAATTAGGATTTGACTAAAATTTGAATTAAATTTGATTATAATTTTTATTTTTAGTATTTTAAAAGATTTTTATTTTAATATTTCTTTTGGATTTATAATTAATATTTCTTTAAAATTTCTTTATTATTTCTTTATGACTTCTTGAGAAGTTCTTTACGATTTTTTTTGTATTCTTATATAATTATTTAAAATCTAATTAAATTTTTGATGATTGGACATACTTATTGGTCTTTAATTATAAATTTTATATAATTCTATTAGAGATATTAGGACTTATTATTGTTATTTTTTTTTTATCTTTCACAACTAGGTGTCTAATACATTCTCAAGTAAGACTTCATGACATATGACAATGGTGTATTTTCTTTGGCCTATCTTATAAAAGTCCTTACTCTAACAAATAAAGGTTTATCAATTTGTGGCTTTTTACAAATTTTTTTGCAGGGATCTCTATCGGAAATATTACTCTTTGCAACTTCCAATCTATAGATGTATTATGCTTTTCTAATAAAGACAGTCCAAAAATAACAGGATTTGAAGGAGTCCTAATAATATTGAATACAATCTAGCTTCTATGATCTTTGAACATCACTTCTATATGTGTGGTTTCATAGATGACACTACCAGAGGATAAGGGTCATTTATCTATTATCTCTACATAAATAAGTTTTGGTTTTTATATTAAAAGAATTTTATAAAGTCTAATAAATGTCTCATCTATGAAATAAGCGGACGCCCCCAAATCTAACAAAGCGGTTATTTGAAGCTTCTAATGGCTAAAATTCAAAAAGATTGTAAAATAACAAGCAAGTTGAGGAAAGAGAGAGGAACTTGAATAATTTTGTAATGTTGGATTATTCAACCACATGGTTCCTATTGCGGCTGAACATTGTTGCTTTTTTGAATAATTGCACTCCTAATTTTGATAATATGTCAATTTTGTTTCTTTGAGCAATTACCAACTTTGTTGCCTTCCTCGCCACAATATAGGTATAGATTTTCTTCCATCTGATGCTTCTTTTTTTATGGACTAAGAGATTTAAATCATATTGCATCAAGTTACATATCTTCTACTTTTGAGTGTGAATTCAAAATGCTTGTCAATATAGCAGGGATATATCGGATTGCATATTGTTTTATTATAGTGTATGAATGTTGATCTTGTCAACATTGAAATAATTGGTTATTATATTTTATAGCTTGGCTAATGGCTTCATTAAGCAATTGTGGATCTAGAAGCGACAATAATAAATCCTTCACATCATCTCTTAATCTCCAATAAAATTGGCTCATTAAGGCTTCTTTGTCCTAATTGATATTGCATGCTAATTGTCTAAAATCGGATGCATAGATTGATGTAAAGCGTATCCCTTGACATAATACTTGTATCTTAACTATTGTCCAACAAGCCTTGTTATATTTTCCAAATGCTTCTCCAAATGCTTCCATAAAAACTTCAAAATTGTTCAAAATTTGTGATAATTTTTTAAACAAGGGAGCAAATTATGATAATACTTGTCTATGTAATAGTGGTTTTCTATCAGTAGGAGTTTAATTCCAATGGCAAAGGTTTATTTGCAGGGAGGCGGATGACTATTTTTAAGGTTCCATAGGTGATTTAAAGTATGATTAATCAATAGATTTGCACATTTAAAGCTAAAGAAGGAACTTTAATCTCACTCTAAATTCTATAGCATTGTCTATAATGTAAATTATGAATTAATCAATTGAGTCAAAAGCTTCTCTAGCACTGTTTTAAATTCACTACTCTTCTTCAATCGGTGTAATATCCTTCTTTTCTAATACAACACTGTAATTATTGGTTTGTTGTCCCGTCACTTCATTTGCCTTTACTTCAACTCACTTCTCTCTGATAGATAGATTGTTCAATTGGTTCAGCTTTGATTCATTGCATCTATGCTTAATTTCAAATTGGCAATCTGATTAATACTAACTTTCTTAACTTCTCATAATCAATTCTCTAAATTGTTATATTTCTTATTGATTGCACTCTGTTCTACTCAACCATCCCTTTAGGCCGATTGGATTTTTTCAATTGTCATACACTGACTCCAATTTCAAGCATCTATGTAATTTCAATTCGCACTCATCACTTCAATTAGTTAATGATACTCTCACAATTTTAATTGTTTCACACATATTCCAATATTTGCTTGAAATTTTCATTGATTCACTCCAATTGCTCTTTTGCTTATCCACAGGCTTTATTCATTCTCTCCATTGTTCATTCATATATTAACCAATTGCTCACGATTCTCTAATTTTATTCAAGTAACTAATTATTTTTTCTTCTGTAACAATCTTTCACCAATCACTTCTACTCGAGTCACTACAAATCTCTCAACAACTTTATATTCTCTAATCGAGCATTTAATTGCATGCACATATCAATTAATCAGTTCATATATCACAGACTATATTCAATAGCAATATTCACTCATACAATCATTCATCACACTTCAACATAATTTCAGCCTTATATTAATTTGCAATAGTATTATAACAAAAACTACGTGGCCTTTTCGGCGTTCACTTGTAGGAGCTCTTTTTCTCAAGGTAGAGTGACTTTCAATCGGTTCTACCCTGGCTATAAAACAAGGCAGTCCCTTCAACCGCAATACTTGCCTACTCCTAATCGGTTCTTCCACCAAACACCTCTTACTATCCCATTGCTACTTATGCTCTAATCTCACTAACTTAAAACTATTGATTATTAACCATGGCCAATAGGTCCTAAGCTCATACCTTATAAGCAAGATGCCAACCAATCCAACTTGTGATTCTTTTGTTAGATAAATATTAAATTATAGGACCATTATTAATCAAATTTGGTTGACAAATCTTCAAAACTTAGAATGCATACCATCATATTTTTCCAAGAGACTAACTCAAGGCTCTTTATATTATTGAGTACATAGATTTTCCTGGCGTAGCACAGATAGTACTACATCCTCAAGTACAAAAGTTGGAGGTGGATGCAATTTAGATTTTAGCACTCTAGATGTTGTGTTGTTACAAAGTTTTGCAACAATTCCTTTAATTTCTACAATCTTAGCAAATAAAATAATAAAAATACTTATAATGGTATCTAACTTAGACTCAGAAGATTCAATCATATTAATGTCTTGACCTCCAGCCATTTTAAAAGAAATAAAAAATAAATCTATAAAAAAATAATATCAGTTTAGAAGACAATAATCTGCAACCTCTAAAATGCTTTAAGACTTTCAAAGAGAGGGGTGATTCACTCCCTCACAAGAAAAACAAAGCTCCAATATTGTGATGAAAAAAATATCAATTTAAAGGAAGATAATCTGTAACTTTTACAACACTGATGTATCTTTGAATAAAAAGATAATCCACTCTTTAACACAAAAGATCCAACTCTGATATTGAAGATGAGATCAATATTGACAAATTATCAAGGACACAAGAATACAAAGTAAGAGACTTGAACTAGGATAAGATTTTAAATAAAAACCAACAAGAACTTAAATTAAATAGATGAATACCTGAACAACACTAAGAAAGGTGAGCTAGAATTCTAAGAGATGTATTGTGAAGATTGAAGAACTTTTCAGCCTCGACTCCTGAATATACTCCTATCTAAGACGCTTTTTGAGTAGCTTCCATCAAACTAAGAAGCTATTTGAGTAACTTCTATTAATTGGAAAGTTTCTTGAATTCCTTCTACTAGCTAGGAAGCTTCTTGAGCTCCTTCCACTAACTAAGAAACTTCTTAAGCTACTTTCACTAATTAGGTTTTCCACCATCCTCCAACTAATTTTCTTTCTTTTATAGGATATGTCTTTTTGTTTGAAGAAGATTCACCTTGATGCACTCTATGGCCTCCTTCAACCTTCTTTTCTTTTAAAATTTGTCTCTTCTCATTCAAAAGTTGGTACTCCTCATCATTATCATTATCATCTTCAATTTCTTCATTTCTTTCATTGTTGGTCTTACCAATTGTATACACTTTCTTCTTTATCTTTTTTGGCTATTCATCTTAATTCACATCTCCACTTTCTTCATTGTCTTCATCTTTTTTTTTTTTTAATTAAAATTAAAGATATATCTATAAACTATTGAAATATTTAGATAATAATAGAAAAATTTATCAAATAAAGGATATTATCTTTGATAGATTGCTAATGGTCAAAAGATTTCTTTAGATATTTCTTTAGATATTTTGACAATGGACTACTTCACAATAAGAATATACTTTAGATATTTCTTAAGATAAGAATATAGTATATGCCATAGGATATATATCCTGGCATATACTTTATATTTGACAATGGACTACTTCACAATAAGATTTTTCCATGGAATAACTAAGAAGAAAGAAAAAAAAACTTAAAATAAAGATTCAATATTCTACTCACGTCAAGGCAAAAGCAACTACTCAAACCAAAGAGGTAATATCAAAACTTACTTCATTTGTGGCAAAGTAAGATATTTTGCTCAACATTGTTATAAAGGCAAAAAGATGGAGAAGAAGAATGCAAGTAGTGTGCAATATGAATTTGGAAGATAAGATTATGCATTTAAGGCAACAAATGGAACCTCTATGGTTGCTAGATGTGATCTTGGCGGATAGTGGTATATGTAAAGCCATTGAAATTGGCTCTATTATAGTGGAGGTATTTATGAATGGAAAAACCATTAAATTTAGATTCAAAGACGTCTTCTATATATCAAAGATGAAATAAAACATACTTTCAGTGAGTAAACTTGTAATGGGAGATTTTATGATTCAATTCAATATGAATGGATGAATTGTGAGAACGTTGAGTAGAAACATAGTTGCCAAGGGTTCTAGAGAGATAAATTTGTACTACCTCAATTGTAAGAAGGTCAATGGAGTGGAGGTAGCTATATTTGCTGAGTTTATATGAAATGAAGACAAGTTCAATATATGGCATCATCGCCTTAGCCATTTGAATATGAAGAGCATAATAGAACTTAAGTCTATAATAAGTGGTTTAGATCTTGGCAAAACAAGTCAAAATACAATAAAACTTGCATATGAAGGATGCATATAAGGCAAACAACAAAGAGCCTCATTTTCAAGTAGTGTAGCAAAACATTGTCATGAAGGACAGAGCCCTCTTCAAGAAATTATTGAGATCTTGGCTGCCATTTAAGAGAAGAAAAAAAGACTGGTGAGGTATCTCAATTTATACCCTTGTGATTTCTTTCATAATATCATGTTTATCAATCCCTTTGTTCCTTCAAAGATGTTGCAATAAATAAATAATAGTAAAAATAGAATAAAATATCAAGTAAAAGATATTATCTTAGAAAAGTTACTAATGGTCAAAGGTTGACTCTTAGCATATAGAAAGGGCGTCCTATGGATATAAAATATGAACAAAGGAAAAGAATCAAAGTCAAGAGGATAAAGTATGTAGTAGGGAATATCCTAAAGACTATGTAAGAATAATTAGTGTATGACATAGAATACCCTCGTGGAACATGAGATATCCTCGAGGTACAAAAGATGCGAAAAAGATCTTAGAATCATTGAAAATCCTTGTGGCACGAGAGATGCCAAAGGATCCTAAGAGCATGAGTGTAAAAGTCAAAGGTGGAAGAAGTCTTTTGGGGCAGCAACCACCTCCTATAAGTAATGCATGTTGGAAGAGAGAGTTATCTCATTCCACACTTTTCTTGTATGCAACCTTGGTGATCTCTACTTACTTGTGCTTTGCCTCTCATGTTTTTTAAATAGGTTATGGACCCACACACACTTTGTTGTATTGTTCAAGTAAATTGAAGTTATTTTCTTATTGTTGCTTTTGTATAGAATAGATCTTATGGAATTTTGTTGATGTTAGGATTTTGACATAAGAAGGTTCTGATTTTGACCTTATATATCTTTAACATTGCTTTATGGGTTCTCTATTCCTTAGATAGTGAGTGTTAGACCTTTGAGAAAGACCTTGATAGTGTCTTTTGTGTTGGTGAAGTTGTTTCACATATCTTATGTATGTGATGTGGAAAAGACTTGAAAGAGTGAAAGAACGTGATTGTGAGGTATATGAGAGTGCTTATACTTAGAAGAAGCTATAGAAATTGAGTTGAAAGTTTTTTGAGTGAAAAACCACTATTTTATTCATAAGAGGGTATTTTGAGATTTTGTTAAGTGCAAAATTATTTTGGTGATTTTGATCACATAGAGACTTCTTTTCTCAACATTTTTTGATATACTATTCCTTAGACATGGCTTCTAGTAAGAGTGAAGGTTTGAGAGTGATTGAAAAGTTTAGAGGCAACAATTTCTACCATTGGAAGGTCAAAATGGAGCTTTTGTTGGCATCTTTGGACATTTGGGACATTGTAGATGAAAGTGAAGACCCTCCAAGCATGGATGCTGATATAAAGAAGCAAAAAGACTTCAAAAGATGTGAAAAGAAGGCTTTTGGCATGATTACCATCAATTTGGATGAAGTCAACTTTTCTCACATCATCTCTTGTAAATGACCAACATAAGCATGAAAGATTATTTGCAATATATATGAGAGTAAGAACTTGTACAACATACTCTTTACAAGGAGGAAATTCTTCACTTGCAAGATGGAAGAAGGTGAAGACCTTATGGCTCACGTCAATAAGGTAAAGGCTCTTGCAAACCAACTTGCATTTGTTAACAAGTCCTTACAAGATGGTGATATTGTTATGACCTTGCTCATGATACTTCCTCTATCTTACAACTACCTCATTGTGGCATTAGAATCCATGAAGATAAAGGACCTCACCATGGACTATGTGATGACAAGACTTGCACATGAAGTGACCAAAAGTAAAGAAAAGGAGTATCAAAGTGAAGATTTGGCTCTCTTTTCAAGACAAGGCAAAGGTAGCTATTCCAACCAACATGACAATGTAAGAAGCAATGTGAGAATTTGCTTCATTTATAGAAAATCAGGTGACTTTGCACGAAATTGCTACAAGGTGAAGAAAAGAGATAGAGAGAATGCTAACAATGCACGTGATGAAGTTGCAGGAGATAACTATGCATTCATGGCAAGTAAAGGCACTTCTAAGGCTACCATGTCCAAATGAATTGTTGATTCGGATGCTACCAAGCACTTGACTCCATACAAGTATTCATTTGACATTTATGAGGCAATTCCAGCAATAAAATTTTGGTTAGGAAACAATGGCATGGTACAAGCTATTGGAATTGGCTCCATTGTGGTGGAGATTGTTGTGAAGAATCAAACCAAGAGGATCAGATTAAAAGAGATCTTATATGTGCCAAAGATGAAGAAGAACCTTCTTTCAGTGAGCAAACTTATTTCAAATGGTTGTAAGGTGCAATTTGATGTAAATGGATGCTTTGTGAAGATAATGGAGGAATATGATGTTTTGAAGGGCTTTAGAGATGGCAACCTCTACTTCATCAATTGTAAGAAGGACAACGGAGTTGAAGTTGCTTCATTTGCTGATTTACCACAAGATCAAGACAAGTGTGGCATTTGGCATCAATGCCTTGGTCATTTGAATGCCAAAAGCATGCAGGAGCTCCAATCTATGGTAAGTGGCTTGGATCTTTGTCAATCATACAACAATGCTACAACTCTTGCTTGTGAAGGTTGTATTCAAGGCAAGCAACAAAGGGCTTCATTTCCAAGTGGAGTTGCAACACGTGCAAGCAAGTTGTTGGACATTGTGCATTTGGATGTTTGTAGACCTATGAAGACGCCATCAATAGGAGGAGCAAGGTACTTTGTCACCTTTATTGATGATTATTCAAAGAAGGTGTAGATTTTCATCCTTAAAGCCAAGAGGGAGTGTTTGTCAAGGTTTAAGGAGTTTAAGGCACTTGTGGAGAAGTAATGTGAGTGCAAGATTAAGGTGTTGCACAAGGATAATAGAAGTGAATACATGTCAAAGAATTTTGATAAGTACTTGAAGATTCAAGTTATTACAAGACAAACCTCCATTCTTTATACTCTACAACAAAATGGAGTTGCTGAAAGAGCAAATCAAATCATCGTGGAGATTGCAAGAAATATGCTTCATGCTCAAAATCTTGGGTATGAGTATTAGGAAGAAGCCGTGGTAAATGCAATATACACAAGGAATAGATGTCCTACAAGTGCACTCACATCAATGACTCCACAAGAAGCTTGGACTGGAAAGAAACCTTGTGTTTCACACATGAGGATTTTTGGATGTATTGCTTATGCAAATGTATCAGATTGTATGAGGTCCAAATTTGATGCAAAAGGTATAAAATGTGTATTTGTTGGATATTGTGAAGGTACCAAGGCATATAAGCTTATGTGTTTGGATACCAAGAAGATCATCAAAAGTCGTGATGTTGAATTTTTAGAACATAAGAGTACTTGTGAGCACTTGGAGATGTATGCAAGTGGGAGTAATGGTGTATTTGTGGATACATCTTCAATTTCAGCAACAAAAATGGAAGATGAAGGCAATGAAGATCATGATGAAGGTGAAGAGCCAAAGAAGATAGAGGAGAAAGTCTCTAGTATAGTTAAGACCATCAATGAAGGAAATGAAGATGTTGAAGATGATGATGATGAGGAGTATCAACCATTGAGTAAGAAGAGACAAGATTTAAGAAAAAAAAAAGTTGGAAGAATATATGGAGGTGAATCTTCTTCAAATAAAAGGAGATATCCTATGAGAGAAAGAAGACCACTTGATGAATGGTGGAAGAACCACATCTTTCTTCAAGTAAGTGAAGAACATGCCAATGTTTCACTCCTTGCTGATCTATTGAATTTATGTGATGCAATGAAGTCCACTAATACTATGAAGTGGGAAAAGCCTATAGAAGAAGAGTATAAATTTCTCATGGACAATGGAACATGGCAATTGATTCAACTTCCACCAAATTGGTCTTCAATTGGTTGTAAGTGGGTGTTTAGAACCAAGAGGGATGCAATGGACAATGTTGTGATATATAAAGTAAGATTAGTTGCTACAAGATACTCACAAGTTGCTGATATTGATTTCAATGAGACATATGCTCCGGTGGCCAAATTCACCACAATAAGAACCATTATAGCAATTGGAGCAGCAATGGACTTGGAAATGCATCAAATAGATGTGAAGACGGCTTTCTTGAATAGAGAGTTGGAAGAAGACATCTACATGGATCAATCTCAAGGATTTGTTGAAGAAGGCAAGAGACATCTTGTTTGTAAGTTGAACAAATTCTTGTATGGCCTCAAGCAATCACTAAGGACATGGTATCAACGGATTGACACATTCTTTGTGAATGAAGGATTTGTAAGGAGTGAGACTGATCATTCCATGTATGTGATGCAATCAAAAGATTTCTTGTTGATTGTTATCCTTTATGTTGATGATTTGATCATCTTAATTAATACCTTGAAAAAGATTGATTGGTTAAAGACAAAATTAGAAAAGGAGTTTGAGATGAGTGATTTGGGAGAGCTTCATTATTATTTAGGAGTGGAGTTTGTGAAAGATCGTACTAAGAATATCATCGCAATGAGCCAAAGGAAGTATATTGAACAAGTGTTGAAACGATTCAACATAGAGGACTACAAGCCCATTGGAACACCTTTGGAGGCAAATTTGAAGTTGATGAAGCTTATTGACAAAGAATTTGCTGAAGTTGAAGGTGAAATGCAAGGTATTCCATACAAAGCAATAGTAGGCTCTCTCATGTATGCAATGGTTGGCACAAGGATGGATCTTGCATATGCGGTGAGTGTTAAGAGTCAACCCATCTCAAAAGCTGGACCAATCTATTGGGCAACCATCAAGAGGATTATGAGGTACTTGAAAGGCACATTAGACTTCAAATTAAGCCTTGGAGGTAATAACACTACTTTGTATGGTTATTGTGATATGGATTGGATAGGAGATGCAAATGATAGAAGGTCAGCAATGGGATATGTGTTCTTTGTTGGAGTGGGAGCAATTTCATGGAATTGTAGGAGACAACCAACAATTACAAGGTCCACAATGGAGGCATAATATATGGCAGCAAGCCATGGAGCAATGGAAGCAATTTGGTTAAGACAAGTTTTGGAGGACATTAGACTTGTGCAATTGGAAGCAACTCCAATGAAGTGTGACAATCAAGGATGCCTTGCTTTTGTAAAGAATCCAAAATATCATTCAAGAACCAAGCACATTGACATTCAACATCACTTCATAAAAGAAAAGATTAAAATGGGAGTGATAGACATGAAGTATTACGCTATGGAAGATATGCTTGCTGATTTGTTGACAAAGGCATTAGTGAAGGATAGGCATCATATGTTGACAAAGGAATTAGGTTTGAAAGCCTTTGACAATTAGCAAAGTGGGAGTATTACGATAAATAAGTAATAATAAAAATAGAATAAGCTACCAAGTAAAAGATATTACTTTAGATAAATTATTTATGGTCAAAAGTTGACTCTTAATAAATAGAAAGAGAATCCTATGGATATAGGATATGATCAAAGGAGAAGAGTGAAAGTCAAGAAGATAAAGTATGTACTAAAAAATATCCTAAACATTAGGTAAGAATAATTAGTGCATGGCATACAATACCCTCGTGGAACATGAGATATCCTTGAGATACGAGAGATGCCAAAAGGATCTTAGGATTATTGGATACCCTCGTGGCACGAGAGATGCAAAAAGATCCTAGGAGCATGAGTGTAAAAGTCAAAGACGAAAGAAGTCCTTTAGGATAGTAACCACCTCCTATAAGTAATGGGTGTTGGAAGAGAGAGTTATTTCATTCCATACTTCTCTTATATGCAACCTTGATGATCTCTACTTACTTGTGTTTTGCTTCTTGTGTTTCTTCAATAAAAGATTTTTTATTCAAAAACTTTTTGATTCTCTTAAGATGATTTAAATATTTTTTGATCAAATATCCTTTTATTTTCTTAAGATGCCTCAAAGATTCTTTAGTTAAATATCTTTTGATTTTCTTAAGAAGCTCCAAAGATTTTCTGGTCTAAATTCCTTTGTTTTCCTTAAAATATCTCAAATATTCTTTGGTCTAAAATCATTTGTTTTTCTTAAGATGCCTCAAAGATTCTTTGATCTAAAATCCTTTGATTTCGTTAAGATGCTACAAAGATTCTTTGATCTAAAATCCTTTAATTTTTTTAAGATGACTCAAAAATTCTCTAGTCTAAAATGACTTTGATTTTCTTAAAATACCTCAAATATTCCTTGGTCTAAAATCCTTTTTCTCTTAAAATATCTTAAATATTTTCTAATCTAAAATCCTTTGATTCCTTTAAGATGTCTTAAAGATTTTTTTTTATCTAAAATCCTTTAATTTTCTTAAGATGCCTCAAAGATGCTTTGGTCTAAAATTTATTTGATTCTTCTAAGATGCTTTGAAGATTCATGGTCAAAATCCTTTGATTCTTTTAAGATTCCTTAAAGATTCTTTTAAAGATTCCTTATTCAAAATCCTTTGTTTATCTTGAGATTCTCTAAAGGATTCTTTAGAAGATTCTCTTAGAGATTCTCTGCTCAAAATCCTTTGTTTATCCTAAGATTCTTTCAAAGATTTTCTTGGAGATTTTCTATTAAAATCCTTAGTTTATCATGAGATTCTTTTAAAGATTCTTTTAGAGATTTTCATATCAAAATTTTAGTTTATCCTAAGATTTCTTCAAAGATTTCTTTGAAGCTTCTTTGTTCAAAATCCTTAATTTATCCTAAGATTCTTTCAAAGATTTTTTTGGAGATTCTTTTGAAGATTCTTTGTCCTTCTCTCATTTCAAAATAAATCCATTCAAGATCCGAGATAAAAAAACAAGAAAAGAAAAGTGTTTATTTTCAACCCTAAAAAAGTTTAAATAGGCGGCTTTGCCAATACTCGGACAATATCCAGTATATGCTAATACTTGCCCAATATCGGTTGACATCCAAATATCCGGCTAATATCTGGTTGGCACTCGGATCTGAGACATTCCATAATCCTAAGATTCTTTGATTGAGATCTTAGGATCTTAAGATTTCCTAGTTGATATCTTAAAATCTTGAAATTCTTTAGTTGATATTCTAGAATCTTGAGATTTCCTAATTGATATCCTAAAATCTTGAGATTTTTTATTTGATACTTTGAAATCCTATGACACTAGAAGAGAAAAGCGTCATCGATGATAACCAAGGTGACATAAAAATGTGTTAAAATGTATTAAATTGTGTTAAATCTTGTTCTAAATTTTTTTGATTTAACACAATTTAACACATTTTAACACATTTGTATGTCACCTTGGTAATCACTGGTGACGTTCTTTTCTTCTAGTGTAATTTGATCCTATCTATTTTTATCTCTATTTATATTATAATTTTAGAATTAATTCTATTTTATCCCTATTCACACTACAGCTTTGGAACTAATTCTATTCTATCCTATTCAATTTTGATGCACTTATTGCAAGTGCATCACGACATCCACCCTCTCTAAACTTGTGCATCCTCCGATATGTGCCACTCTATTCTTTTTCATTTTTATTAGCTTTTGATTCTTCTTCTTTCCAATCTTCCTCTAATGGTGGTTTTTAATCTAATTTATGAGCTTCTAACTTTTGGATACCTTCAATATAAATTTATCCATCTCTTTTCTTGAATAACTTAACTTATTTCTCAGCAATTCTAGACCTCAATGATGTCCCATCTAATTCTCTGAAAGAGTAGATGGCATTATCAAATACCTCAATCACTATATATAGTCTAAACCATCTTCTGAAAAACTTCCTTAAGGTACTATATTGATAATCTAATGTGTTATCAAATACAAGTAGCCAATTACTAGTTTGAATAGGATTTAGTCTTAATCTGTGTGTTCTGTCAAACTTGATCTTGTTCTGTAACCTTGCATCCTTCAATTTTTCAATAGTCTTTTGGTGATCCTTAAGTAACCTCTTTAATTGTCTGATTTGAAGCTCTAATAACCTTTTTTCTATCAATATTATCCTCTTAAGCCAAGAACATCCAACTAGACACACTCTCCTCACTTGGCATCATAGATTTCTATCCTATCATCAATTCTATTGGCATATAGCCTATAACAGAGCTATATATGGTTCTATCTATCTATAAGGCAAATGGTAGCAATTTAGATCAAAGTTTAGCTTTACCTTTATATACCTTGATTAAAGCCTGAATAATTGGAGGATGCCCTCTCTTAATCTTTGCATTAGCTTCTAGATTGTAAACTATAATCAGCTTTCGTTGTAAAATAAGCAAGTGAATAGGCTTTAAAATCTTCAAAATTTGAAAAATACACCTTTTAAATTTCATTACAAAAGCTTTTGTATCCTTGGAGCTATCTCCCTCTAAAGTTTGCATACCCCAAAACTATCATACCTTAGGTCCAGCAAAAAGAATATCCTCCCATTTTCCTCTACATCAGTCCATGCCACGTCCACATGGACAGCCAAAATCTTATTGGATAGGCTTTATTTACTCCATATTCTTCTCTCTTATCCCTTATAAGGGAGCATGTTACCTCAAACTCAATAAGAAAGATAAAATAGCCTTTATCTTTCTTCCAACTACAAAAGAATCTATTCTAAGGTAAAAATAAGGTAGAAACAAAAGAAATAGCCATCCTAAATCACTAATTAAGTGGCTAAAACAAATCCTTCCTTTATAATATCTTCTAAAATAGCCTCTAACATTCATACATAGATAACAAAAATAAATAAAAAATATAATATTTTTACATACTGCATGTAAATGCAGTATGACACCATATCTTTAAAAGAACTCATGAGCTTCTACTATATCTAATTTACCCTTGTCTATTGTGAGGATAAAATTCACTCTTCAACTCAAGTTATAAGGTGGCCTCAATTAAAAGTTGCTTATAAATTGTGGTGTGAAGTATAAGGAGCAATAAACAACAATGAAGGAGAAGAATAATACAAAACAAGTGAAATATGTGCAATTAAGTAATTGCACACTACAAAATTATTCACAGTCAGTTTATTAGATTTTTATCTAGTAAAAAGTAAAAGTAAAAAATAATAATTATATTTTTAAGTAGGTAATTTTTTTTTATCTTTCCAATGATATAAAAAATATATAAATCTAAGTTAATATGAATAAGTTATGATGATTCAAAATTAGAAGGTAAAAAATAAAAAAAATTAAGTAGAAATTTTTACCTCAATAGTAACTTGTTACAAGATTATGGGTTCAAACCTCACCAAGGCTCACAAGTATTGTATATGTGTGTCCTAGAAGGGCCACGAGGCCTCAATCTTATCCTCCTACCTACATCCAAGGTGCCACAACCCATATGGGACTTGTGCACCTCCCTTCTCATAAGTACTATACTAGCTGCAAGTCCTCCTATTTTATACTAGTAAAACTAATAATTTTGTATTTTTGACTTCAACATAGTGTTTAAAAATATCCTATTAGCCTAGAAACCTTGTATGGCCTTCAAATATTGTTCCATTTCTTCATAATGGCTCCCAAGGTGGTAAAACTCATTTTTACCAAAGTCTTCAAAATTGCTCTAAAATTTCTTAATAAATTCTAAATAAATTCTAAATAAATTCTAAAAATCTCTATAATATTTTTAAGATGATAATATCAATTTAAGACTATTTTATTCTATCTTGGAAATTTTTTATAACAATAAAATCAATTTAAATCAACTCAAAATCATATTTTCTACAAAAATAATTAAGAAAACATGAGATTTCTTTCTCATGCTTTTTCTACCTACTAAGTAATATTTATAGATTTTTAATGAATAATACATGTAATTGAAAGGCCAATATAGACATTGGTCTTAATAACTAACTCTTGATACTTAATAATAAATAAAAATATTAAACCAACTAAAATAATTACCTCCAAGACTTACTAAGATTCTATTTTTGTAACTTTTCTTCTAATAAGACTTTTATATTTATAAACACTTTTAAATTCTAATAAATACTTAAATAATCAAAAAGACTCTCTAACCATCATGTTTATATAACTAAATGACTTAAGACTATATTTTTAATCAATACACCAATTAAGATCCATTGGTGGGACTCACATATAGAGACCATCTGGGACTATTTGTAAGAATAGAAAGAACTCAACTCTTGCCTTTGACATGGTCTATAAAGAAAATGATAGAAGACTTATAACTTGGATACTATAATCTATAAAAAAAAATAGAATTAAAGAGAAAAAGAATATTAAGACTTTGACCTAGAATAGAAAGGCAATTGGTTGTTTCTAACTTGACATAATTCTACATATAGCAGTGTCTTGCTTAGAGACTAACTCAATATCTATATTCTATTAAGATGGGACTTAAAATCACTATCTAAATAATAAAGTACATTGGTGTTTTAACCAATACATATATCTTATATTCTTTATAATGACTTCCATTAGTTCGTGTAGAAAAGTCTTTTCCATCCAACGTTTTAAGCTTGATTGAGTTATTATCAAAGATCTCTTTGATAATATATGGTCCTGTCCAAAGTACATCAAATTTACTTGGAAAATCTAATTTCTAGCATCTTAAACCATCATCTACATTTTTGGAGTAAGAAGATGTCTTTATATATTTTTTTTTATTAAAGATCTCCTTCCTTCTTCTTTAAGAAGTTCTTATATGTTGGCTGCAATCTTTGATTTCCACTAAGCTTTTTAAAGGCTTTAATTGTTCTTCCAAAGTTTGAAAAGCATCCAATCTTTTGTCAATAGCAATGTGTAAGGATGAGGCTTGAAATTTTATGAATCAAATATGAATGTCTTCTTCTTTGTAAGGATTTTTTTCTAACCATTTGGCAAAATCATCCTCATCTTCATATTCATATAACCTAGGGCCAATATATTTTATTGGTGCTATAGTTGATGTTGAATTGGATTGGATAAAATTACTTTGCTTGGCTTCATTAGATGTTGGTGGTTTTTCTAATAGAACCATAACTTGGAGTCTAACGTGACTAGATACTATAGTTGTTGTACGATTATCTAAAGGTCCAAAAGTAAAATAAGGCTTAGAAGCCCCCCAGTTTGTTACTCTTTTAGATTGCCTCAACCATCCTCTTCCTAACAAGAGAGGATAATTATCTATTTCTTCATATAATCATATCACATAAAATGATACTACATAATTTACACCTCCTGCTTGCATATGGAGGTCACGGTGTCGGGGTAGAGAGAGTTTGCCTTAAGAAAGCGCTGGGCTTCTAGCTGTCACTAATTTCTCAATCAAGCTTCAAAAATGAGGAAAACTCAAAGTTTATATATAAATATATATTTTTTCCTTTTGAGAAATTACATCAAATACATAAGCCTCAAGTAACTAACAACATCCAAAGTGTGATAAAATCCTCTAAAACCTTATATATCTTTATGTGGAAATTTTCCCAAACTTCAACATCTCATATCTCCTGATCCGACCGTCCAAACATAGTAAAATTTTACATGAAGTACTGATGTATTCTTATCAACCTCTACAACAATTTTCAACCGCAAATTCATTGCGGATCTTGAGATATCTTGAAAACCCTAACAGTCGCTTCAAACCCTTGTCTTTATACACCCGCATACAAATTTCTTCATATCTCACAAACTATAAGCTCAAATTCCATGAAATTTGTATGTATAGCTTCTTAACACAAATTTTCACATTCTCCAAGAAGTTTGAGCCAAAATTTCGTCTGAAAACTCAAGTTATGGCTCAAAGCATAACTATTAACAACACAGTGTGCTTACTGCCTTGGAATTGGATGCGCTGTCTTCAACTCTTCATATCTCCTTTGTCTAAACTCAAAACTTAAGAATTCCTTCGTAATAGATGTAGATCTTGAAATCACCTTTCCAACCGCACCGTCCGATCTCCAAAAGCCTCCGTATAACTCCGCGAAATCCCAAAAGAGTGACAGTATATATGAAATCCACTCTTTAACTTTGAACAAGTATAACTTCTTCACCCTAACTCCAAATCGCCTAAAATTTCCTCTCAAACTATACCCAAAACCCTAAACTTTACAATCCTACCTCTGAAATTGCAAATCCCTCTTTTGAAGTCGCCGAAAACCCTTGTTAAGGTCGCGGGCAGCCTCCTCAAAGCCCATTGGGCATGGTATTCGACCAATAGGGATGAAGTTCCCTATTCCTTGCCTTCATCCGACCATGGCTTGATTTCATCCCTCCCAATTAGCCTCTTACTAGCTTAAATTTTCATCCTTAAGTCCCCACCTTCTCTCAAGGCTTCATACTAAACATTTAGATCTTACAATTTTTAAATACCATAACTAAAATAAGTAAAATAAAATAAAATAAAGTTTCTTCTATCAACCATTTTTAATTTAACTTACTAACCATTCTAACACACATCTAGATTCATAAACATATAATATATTTTAACTAATTTTTACATATTGTAAGTAATTACAGTACGGCAACGGATTTGACCTAGAGGTTGAGAAGGTCTTTGATCAACTAATCTGATCTTCATAATTGCCTTGTGAGTGATTTTTAATTTTAATTTATTCATAGTGGATTCAGGCATAATATTGATGCTACTTCCATCATCTACTATGACCTTAGAAATTATTTTATCCACAATTTCTACATCTATCTCTACAGGTCCATATTTTCTATTGTCATTCTCTTCTTTCAAGGTGATATTTTCTTTTAGATCATCAACTTCAATTCAAACTATTCCTTCTATATTTTTAATTTTCTTTCATAATATTACTCCTTCATTGAGATCTTTTTTGATATTTGGTGCTATTTGAATCAATTGTCGAAAAGAAATATTGGCTCTAGCTCTACAAAGATTTTACCATACGTCGTAAGGTTCTGCAAGATTGAATGTTCTATTAGTTGTTGGTTGTTTCAAAAAAATACTAGAAGTCCAAGGTCCTTCCTTGCCTACAAATTGGTACTCTTCTTCATCAAGTTCAACTACAGAAGAAGGTTGTTTGTCTTGTAATTCTTTAGCTATTTCTTGAGTAGTTTTTGACAATTCTACAAATTTGGATGATTCTTTTGAAGTATCTATAGATACCTCATCTTCTTCAAGTTGTGTTAAATCTATTGGTTTTTTGGCATTCATACTTCTGGTTACAACCAAAGTAGGTAAATATATATTGTCCTTGAAGTTCTCCTTGTTGTCTAGTTGTATCAAGTGGGATTGAGGAGATGGTAAATTTGATGTAGAAGGTACATCAAGTTGAGCTACTAGATATCTAACATCTTGAGAAGTTTGTGGCTGTTGGTTTTGATTTTAATTTTGGATATATGCTACAGATCTTTGTAATGTGCCATGATTGGTTTGAATTATTGTTGAAGGGTGATGATTTTGACCATTGCTTAAAGGATCATAATACATATTTGATGGACTTTGTATAATAATAGGATCTGCAAATCTAACTCTTCATATATTTCCTCCAACTTAGTTACCATAGTCTTTTGAAAAAAAAATTGAGGGAATGACTTGATTGGATCTTCTACAATGATTTGTAGGATGAGAACCTCCACAATTAGAGCATACAATTCCATTTTCAATCCAACATTGACCTATTTGATGTGGCTTTCTATAAATAGGATAAGATGTCATATTATTTCTTTGAACTGAAGGGAAATTAGAACCTATTTGTTTCAATTGATGAGGAAGCTTATATGATTGGGCTTGGTTTTTTTCTCTAAGTTGTTCTAAGAATTGTAGACAAAATTATGCCGTGTGGTTCACTTGTCTACAATTTGTACACCATAATCCAGAGGTATGAATTCTTGATTCATGATATCTAGGCTCTATAGTTGGAGTTTGATTTTTGACAAGGCAAGACATTTATTCACTAATGGCTTTCATAATATTCATCATCTCATTTTTGAATACCTCATTGGCTTCCCGTACTTCACTTTTAAATTCTTCCAATCTATTATTATGAAAGATTTAGATTGAACTTGATCATGTAGAAGTTGTATAGCTAAAGGTATCGGATTGTTCATTGGCAAGGAAAATATAGAAAGTTGTGAGTAGCTACAGGTTGATGGAATTCTATAGATTGATGTTGCAAAGGTATAAAAGCGGGTATTTCTTGTAATTACTTACAGTATGTAAAAATTAGTTAAAATATATTATATGTTTATGAATCTAGATGTGTGTTAGAATGGTTAGTAAGTTAAATTAAAAATGGTTGATAGAAGAAACTTTATTTTATTTTATTTTACTTATTTTAGTTATGGTATTTAAAAATTATAAGATCTAAATGTTTAGTATGAAGCCTTGAGAGAAGGTTGGGACTTAAGGATGAAAATTCAAGCTAGTAAGAGGCTAATTGGGAGGGATGAAATCAAGCCATGGTCGGATGAAGGCAAGGAATAGGGAACTTCATCCCTATTGGTCGAATACCATGCCCAATGGGCTTTGAGGAGGCTGCCCGCGACCTTAACAAGGGTTTCGGCGACTTCATAAGGAGGATTTGCAATTTCAGAGGTAGGGTTGTAAAGTTTAGGGTTTTGGGTATAGTTTGAGAGGAAATTTTAGGCGATTTGGAGTTAGGGTGAAGAAGTTATACTTGTTCAAAGTTAAAGAGTGGATTTCATACATACTGTCACTCTTTTGGGATTTCGCGGAGTTATACGGAGGCTTTTGGAGATCGGACGGTGCGGTTGGAAAGGTGATTTCAAGATCTACGTCTGTTACGAAGGAATTCTTAAGTTTTGAGTTTAGACAAAGGAGATATGAAGAGTTGAAGACAGCGCATCCAATTCCAAGGCAGTAAGTAGACCGTTTTGTTGATGGTGATGGGGTTTGCCATATCTTAAGTTTTTGGACGAATTTTTGTCTAAAAATTTCCAAGAAGGTGTATTATTATGCTAAGAAGCTATACATCAAAGTTTCATAGCATTTGGACTTTTAGATTGTGAGATATGAAGAATTTAGTACACGGGTGTTTGTAAACAAGGGTTTAAAGCTACTGCTAGGGTTTTGGCGATATCTAAAGATTGATAATGAATCAACGGTTGAAATTTGTGGTGGTAGTTGTGAAGAATATATCAGTACTTCATGTAAATTTGGAGTAGTTTTGGACGGTTGGATTAAAAGTTATGGGTTATTGAAGTTCGGGAAAAATTCCCTTCCTACGGGAGAATGAGGGTTTAGAGTATTTTGTTATGTTTTGAGTGGTTTGAGGAAATTAGGCTTGTGTATTGGGTGTAATAGCCCTATGGAGATCTATTTTATATAAAATTGGGGGTTTTTATTATACTTGAATCTTGCTTGAGTAATTAGTGGCAGCCAGAAGCCCTTGAGGCAGATTCTCTCTGACATGGTATTGGTTCTTCTATCCTCCTAAGCATATGATCATTTTTCTTATCAATAATCTCTACTTCTAAAGCAATTTGAATAGCTCCTTTTAAATCTTTAGTTCTTTTGTTTAAAATATCCCGAATTGTAGCAGGCATGGCAAAATCTTGGATAAAATAGTGCCTTATGATATCCTCGTTTAGCAAATTGCCAACATATTGAGTATATACTATCTGGAATTGCCTCACATATGAGATAATGTCTTTTGAAGGACCTTGTCTAATATTTGTCAAGGCTGAAAGGGCTTGTTGTTGACCAATCACAGGCCTATATTGACAAAAGAATACTGCTAAGAGTAATTCCCATTTGGTGAATGCCCCTTCTATATGAGATCTATACCAAGCATATGTAGAATCTATCAAGGTTGTTGGAAACCATATTAAGTAGTAACCGTGATTGGTTATTAAACTAGTGATAAGTACCTCTACAAATCTTTCTACATGGACTATTGGATCTTCATTGATAGATCCACTAAATCTTAGAAGGTTAGGTGGAATTGATGCCCCTTGTAATCTTGAAGGTACTACAATTGGTAATCCTCTAGGTAACATCATTGGGTCGATTTGGATATTGATTTGGAAGTTGTGGTTTTCTTCATTGGCTACACTAGCCCTTGGAGTTGAAATTGGTAAAGGCTCTACTTGAGGCTCTAAAAGCTGTCTTCTTCCATATTCCATCTCAATAGAAGCTTGTAACATCTTGTCACAAATTTCTTTTAATACGTGGGTTTTTACAACTATAGGCTCAATATGTGATTCGAATTGTAAAACATATCTAGATTGCAAAACAAGACCAGTAAGAGGATGAACTATCTTAAATTTAGTCCTAGGTGGCATACAACTAAGTATATGGTTTTTATATAACTCCCTTACAAAAAAAGACCTAGTAGGTAGTTTTAAGCAAAACAAGTAGACTTTAAATTATTTTTATTTTTATTTTGTGAATTAACATAAAATCCTTTCTCTTCTTACCTATTTGTAAGGCATTTGGTTTAATTATATACCAAGATGAAATCTCGTGCCGATCTCAAATTAGTAATATCATCCAATAATTAAACTTTTCTTACAAGTGATGCACGAAGTTCAACTAAATATCAAGTTAACATCTGGTGCCAATCTTAATATGGTAGAATCACCCATTAGTTGGATTTAATTCATAATTTAGAGATTGGAAAATAAGGCCAAGGGTAGTATAAATAATTTTAAAATTTTAAAACGTGGGTATCACAAAAAGCAGATAGATTGGATAAAAGGCATCTTGTAGGGCAACCTGCAACTATTAACTATGCTTCATGGGGATCATCACTTTCCACAAGTACAAATTTAACGCCAAAAAGAAGTCATATCAGCCATCAATCCGACTTCACTTCCTTCTAATTTGAAATACTATTTGATTATTATTCCATGTTTTTTAGCTTTTTCTGATTTTTCTTTACACATCTTTAATATTTATTATCCAAATCCTCAACTCTTAAAAATTTTGAAATTCTAAATTTTGTATAATTCAAAAATCTATTTTTAAATCTATCTACATTAAAAAGTATAAAATTAGAAGACTTATCTGTACCCTTGGATTTTCCATCCTTGATGATGCTCTTCAAAAGTTCAAAAAATCTTCACCAGCTTTCAAAGAAATTTCTTCTAATTGTTTCCTATTTCTTTTATTATTAATCATTATAATTAAAAATTATATTGACTTCTTTGTATCACAATTCTTGATCCTTGCATAATGTGAGCTATCATTTAGTACCTTAGTACCTTAGTCTCTATTCTTATAGTTGTAATATATGGCTATTCTAAAATCATAGGATAGGCAGCAAATTCTTATACAAAGAAGTTTTGCTCCACCTCCACATCTCTAATTCTTATCCTAACTGCTAGACATGCTCCATATAATTCACCTCTCTCATTATTTATAGCCTTTATTATCCATACATGGTTGATGTCAATAGGCCATATTTCCTTTTTATAAATGCTTTTAGACATTATGTTGATCTTAGATCTATAATCAACTAATGCCAAATAAGTCTACCTACAATCTTCAATCCTCACTTTAGCTTCTCTAGTAGTCCTAGCCTAATATGTACAAGAAAATGCGCGCTTCTTTTCAACTCCTATCCTTTCATATTTACAAATTGAGGCCCTCACTTGCTCACATCTTTTACTCTTGGCCTTCTCTATTCCATATCTAATTACTTTAATCTCTTTTATATGTATCTTATTGATAAAAATACCAAAGGTATTAGATTTTTTAATCTTCTTTTTTTTGCTAAGTTCTTTTTTATTTTCAAATACATTCATATCATCAACAGAAGAATTTTTATACCCCTGATTTTGTACAACTCTTTCTTTGCTATCACCAGACAAGACAAATACTTGTACCTCTTTTTCTTCTTCTATTTCTTTTATGTTTGACAAAGCCTTTATCATCATTGCTTCAGATGTCATCTGCCTCTCCCTCTTAATGACATCAATGATGAGCTCATGAAATTCCTTCTTGGCTATATCAAGAACCTCTCTTAAAAAAAATTCAATTTTGGCATTTAAAATCTCTCTTTTAGAATACCTTTCATATTAATAGAGGATTCAATATCCAACTTCAATTTAAATACTGGATTCCTAGTCTTATCCTTCCTTTAATCTTCTTTCTCATTTTTTTTTTTTTTTCCATTTTTTCTTAGGTAATATGGTGTTCTTACTTGAATAGAAAAAATAGGGCCTTTATTCTAATGGAGTGGTAGTTTGATTCTCTTGATTCTTATCTATTAACCTTTGATTTTACTTCTTGCTATTAGACTCCTCTGTTCTCTTTTTTTTTACAATCTTGTCCCTTTTAACTTCAACCGTAGCCTCTTAGATCTCATCTTTTTCTTCATTAATTTCCAAGTAAGCTTTTATACTTGTAGCATCAAGTGGATCACTCCATTTAGTTTTCTCCCTAATAACATATGCACCCCTAAGCATAACCACCTTCGTAGGAATTGTAGAAATCCCTACATTTCCCATTTTCATATCTACTTGCTTCTTTAATCACAAATGCACCACTAGAACTTCCAATGTGGCCTTGCATAATTTTTTTTATTCCACCCTTGCCAAAATTTAATTCAATAGGTTCTCCAATTACAGTGAGTCTTACATTGTCTTCTTTGAAGAAGATCACCCTTTTCTTCAAATCTTCTTTATAGGCTAAGCAATTCTTCTTGTCATGGTCTTCACTATCACAATATATATACCTCTTCATCCATTTCTTGATTTCTATTGGAAATTTAGGAGAATTCACTCTTTTTTTTTTTTTTCTAACTCATTGAACTTGATTCTTAATTTACTCATACCCTTGAGAAATTCTTCAAGAGTTTCATCAAGAATATCCTTTTTTGGAACTAATACTGGATCAATAGAAACCATTGGAGCTATTGGGATGGAAATAGGAGCCATTCTTGACTCCAAAATTATACCTCCTTTAGCCTTTATCCTTTGCTATTCCATGATTGTCGCCACAACTTCCTTAATTTGTTTCCAGTCATTAATAAGGCCTTTTTTGCCACCTTTATTAACCAAAAGCAGAAACAACTTATCTTGTAAATCTCCATCAACCACTTGTAGAAAAAACTCCACCTTCCTATCATTGAGCAACTATCTATCTGCTATAGGGAGCTAAAAAAATTTCCTTTCAAATTCTCCAAATAACTCTTTAAGATCCATTTGCTTCCCAAGTTGTTGTTCAATCCATTCCAAGGATGTTCTCTTAGTCACCTTCTCTAAATCATCTTCAAGAAATTCTTCCCTTAAATTTTTTTTCATATTGATCTCAAGAGTTTATATCATCTCAAGAGTCTATATAAATCCTTATTTCTTTCTTTGACTTCAAGAATATAAGCAAATATGTATTTCAAACACATCCTTCTTTAGGGAATTTGATATATTTCCATTTTACCTATATAGATTTTAAGATACGTAGATATGTTTCTTCCTTCAAATCTCCTTGCTTGATTGATGATAAATTATAGAGCTTTAGAAACATTTTTCTCTTCCATTTGTATGCATTGCATCCTCAATTGCTCCTATGATTCCTTTTCCATATATTTTAAAAATGCCTTCAACATCTCTTTAGTAATTTTAGATCTTCTTATTTCCTCCATTTAATTAACACTCAATAGCCTTGAAGAATCTCTCAATGGAAACACCAAGAATTGTCGTGAAAGAAAGAGCCCTCTTCAAGAAATCATTGGGATCCTTGGTGCCTATTAAGCAAAAAAAAAAAGACTAGTAATGTATCTCAATTTATATCCTTGTGATTTCCTTCAAAATATCATGTTTATCAAATCTTTTGTTCTTTCAAAGATTTTTTGGTCAAAAACTTTTTGATTCTTTTAAGATGCTTTAAAGATTCTTTGATCAAATATCCTTTGATTTTCTTAAGATACCTCAAAGATTTTCTTAAGATACCTCTTAAGAAGCCCTCAAGATTCTTTGATCTAAAATCCTTTGATTCTCTTAAGATGCTTTAAAGATTCTTTGATCTAAAATCTTTTGTTCTTCTTAAGATGCCTCAAAGATTTTTTAGTCTAAAATCCCTTTGATTCTTCTAAGATACTTTAAAGATTCTTTGATTAAAATCCTTTGATTTTTCTAAGATCTCTTAAAGATTCTTTTAGAGATTCTTTGATTAAAATCCTTTGATTTCTCTAAGATCTCTTAAAGATTCTTTTAGAGATTTTTTTATCAAAATCCTATTTATTCGAAGATTCTTTCAAATATTCTTTCAAAGATTCTTTATTCAAAATCCATTGTTTATCTTTAGATTTTTTTAAAGATTCTTTTAGAGATTCTTTATTTAAAATTTTTAATTTATCTTCAGATTCTTTTTAAGATTATTTATTCAAAATCCTTAATTTATCCTAAGATTCTTTCAAAGATTTTCTTGGAAATTTTTTTATTCAAAATCTTTTGATTATCTTATGATTCTTTTAAAGATTCTTTTAGAGATTCTTTGCTCAAAATTCTTAATTTATCCTAAGATTTTTTCAAAGATTTTTTTGAAGATTTTCTATTCAAAATCCTTAGTTTATCTTAAGATTTTCTTAAAGATTTTCTTGAAGATTCTTTCAAAGATTCTCTATCCTTCTTTCATCTCAAAAAGACAAAAAAATCCATTCAAGATCTTAAATGGATCTTAAAAACCTATTAAGATAAAATATATATATATATATATATATATATATATATATATATATATATATATTTTTAATTCTAAAAGGATTTAAATAGGTGGCTTAGCCAATACCCAGATAATATACGGTGTATGCTAATACTTGCCCGATACTCACTTGATATCTGACTGACACGCTATGATTTTAGTCAAATACTTACTCTACCAATACTGCCTAGAATAAACCTATAAAAGGCAATTCGAACACAACGAAAGACTAATTGCATTGAGTTAAATTGTTAGGATCACACAACTAACCGCTTCCAAACATCAGAATCTAATGCACACGTAAACGCTTAGAAATAATACCGTCCACTCTATCGGTACTGCTATTCCATAATTAAAAATAAACTTCATGACCTAATCTTTCACAAATTCTCCTGTTGTAATCTGTTATCTTCCTCCAATGGCATAAGAACATCTGGCAATGCTACACTATCTCAATAGACTGCTTATACCTGCTTCACTCTCCAATCACTAGAAATAACTTCTCGCTAAGAATTTTTTCTGAAACGAATCATCTCTCTAAAATTCTCTTTCATCGCTTAACTCTCACAACCATTACGGCATAATATTCTCACTCATAATCAAACCGCATCAATATATCCAGTCTTTGGCTACCAATTTGCCACACTGAATTCAAGCAACAATCGATTACAATTCGTTACTCACCCATATATTATTGAATTGAATTATCTGTTTTTGTAATTATACTCCATGATCAATATGGTTCAATCAATCGGAATGAAATCCGGATTCTAAACTATAATCTAACAAAACAAAAAAAATAAGAGGTAGCACCAAGCTTATCCCAGATCAGCACTATCACAGTCTGGCCCCAATTCTTCCATATTCAATTAATTTATACTTACCCTGACTATATTAAGTACTACACAACCAATGATAATTATTTTTTCTAACTTCCTTATCTATTCTATCTTCTAAACTGGCCATTCATTGATTTACTGCCTATTCTTAATTCTACAAACTATGTATCGTAAATCATAAAATTCCTACCTATTCTACACACGCGAATCTGAGATATCCTATAATCCTAAGATTCTTTAATTGAAACCTTAGAATCTTAAGATTTCTTAGTTGATATCCTAGAATCTTGAGATTTCCTAATTGATATCTTAAAATCTTGAGATTTCTTATTTGATACTCTAGAATCCTATGATTTGATCCAATCCGTTTTTATCCCTATTTACATTACAATTTTATAATTAATATTATTCTATCCCTATTCACATTACAATTTTGGAATTAGTTCTATTCTATCTTTGTTTATATTACAGCTTTGGAATTAGTTCTATTCTATCCTTGTTCACATTATAATTTTGGAATTAATTCTATTTTATTCTTATTCATACTGTAATTTTAGAACTAGCTTCTTATTAATCCATTTTTACACTAAAGTTTATATATATATATATATATATATATATATATATATCTATTCAATTTTGATGCACTTGCCGCAAGTGTATCACGACAACGTGCTATAAAATTATTGGAGATTGTCCATTTTGATGCATGTGGACCTATGAAGACCACAAGTATTAGAGGAACAAGATATTTCTTCACTTTTATTGATGATTTTTCAAGAAAAATTTGGATCTATATTTTTAAAATAAAAAATGAATATTTTAGGAAGTTTAAGTAGTTTAATGCACTTGTATAGAAACAAAGTGAATGCAAGATCAAGGTGTTGCGTATAAACAATGGAGGTGAATATATAACTAAGCAATTTCATGTTTATTTGAATAATGAAAGAATTACTAGACAAACCACAACTCCAAACATTCCACAACAAAATGATACTACTGAAAGGGCAAATAGAACTATTGTAGAGATGGCAAGGAACATATTTCATGCTCAAAACCTTGATTATGAATTTAGAGTAGAAGCTGTGGTGAATGTAATATATACAAGAAATAGGTATCCAATAAGTGTTCTTACATCAATGACAGTATAAGAAGCTTGGAATGAGAGACAACCTTTGCATTTCACATATGAGGACCTTTGGATGCATTGCATATGCAAAGACACCAGATTGTATGAGGTCCAAATTTGACACAAAAAGTACAAAGTGTGTGATCTTAGGATATTTTGAAGGTACCAAGGCATATAGGCTAATGTATTTGGATAGCAAAAGGATCATCAAAAGTCATGATGTTGAATTTTTGGAGCATAAAAGTACTTGTGAGCACTTGGAAATGTATCCAAGTAGAAGTAATGGTATATTTGTAGATACATCTTTAAATTCAATAAAGAAAGAAGAAAATAAAGACAATGAAGATGGTAGAGATGTGAATCAAGGAGAAGAACTTAAAAAGATGGATAAGATGAAAGCTTCTACAATTGATAAAACTAGCAATAAAAAAAAATGAAGATATTGAAGATTATGATCATGATGATGAGGAGTACAAGTCTTTGAATGAAAAAAAACAAACTTTGAAAGATAAGATTCTTATGCAATAAGATGAATCTTCTTTTTCAAATGAAAGGCAATATCTTTTGAAAAAAAGAAGACCATTTGATAAATGGTAGAAGAATCACATTTTTTCTCAAATAAATGAAGAACATGCTAATATTGCATTTCTTATTGATCTATTGATATTATGTGATGTATTGAAGTCAATGAATGCTATGAAGTGGAAGAAGGCCATAGAAGAAGACTATAAATCTCTCATGGATAATAGAACATGGAAATTCATTCAACTTCCATCAAATCCATCATCTATTGATTATAAGTGGATGTATAGAATCAAGAGGGATGCAATAGATATTATTGTGAGATATAATGCAAGATTAGTTTCTAAAGGATATTCAAAAGTTATTGATATTGATTTCAATGAGATATTTGCTTCCGTTGTCATATTGCATTTACGTGTAGTATGTAAAAATATTATATTTTTTATTTATTTTTGTTATCTATGTGTGAGTACTAGAGGCTATTTTGGAAGATATTCTAAGGAAAATATTTATTTTAGTCACTTAATTAATGAATTAGGATGGCTATTTTTTTTGTTCCTACCTTATTTTTATCTTAGAATAGATTCTTTTGTAGTTGGAAGAAAGATAAAGGCTGTTTTACCTTTCTTATTGACTTTGAGGTTACATAGTCCCTTGTAAGGGATAAGAAAGAAGAGTATGAGATAAATAAGGCCTATCCAATAGAATTTTGGTTGCCCATGTGGACGTGGCATGGGCTGATGTAGAAGAAAAGGAGAGGATACTCCTCTTGCTGGAAGGAGGATTTTTAGTTTTGGGATATATGATATTAGGAGAGAGATAGCTCCAAGGGTACTAAAGCTTTCATAATGAAATTTGAAAAGAATAATTTTTAAGTTGTAAGGATTCTAAAGCCTATTTATTTGCTTATTTTGGAGTTATGACTAAAAAGTTACACGTGTTTTAGTAGAATGAGGTCTGTTACTATTGAGAAGTAAAGAAAAAAACTTTGAGCTGCTATTGTAAGTTGATTTTGATTATTTCTTATTAAAATTTTTAGAAAGTATAAAAAATTGTGCTAACTTTCTATCAAGCTATTTTTTAAAGCATTTGGAGTTGGAAAAAAAGAGTTGTGAGTTTGAGAGTGGGAAAGGGTCTGCTGCCACTTGACGAAGAAGGGTAGAGATTTTGTTAAACCACCTGAGTCGAATAGTCAATTAAATCTTTCTAGGTGCTTATAGTAGCTTATATAAGCTTTCTATAAGAATAAAAATCAATGTATTTAGAGCTTTTATGAGACTTTTATGAGCTGTGAAGTGGCAGGAGGACAAATTGTCACTTGGATTTGATGGGTAGTTTAAACTAGCCATAAAATCTGAAGTTTAAGAGGTATATGTACAAGATTTGAAGACAAGTTAGATGATGGAGTGAGCTTTCTATAAAGCTACTGCATGTCTAATGTGAAGAAGACAAGTGATCACAACAGAAGCTGAAGTAAGAGGAGCTTTGCTGTCTTTGTAGTTTGTTAGAAATATTTAGTAACTACTTCAATTAGCCATAACTTTTAAATGGTAAAATTTATATTTGTAAAATTTTTATAGATTTTATAATGTATTATTAGCTTTCCATAAATTATATGCATGCTTGATTTGATATTTGGATGAATTTTTAGTGATTTATTTAATTTCAGCTAACTGTATAATTTGTATTCTTCATATGCGGTTGCATTTTAAGGTATACTTGAATATATATATATTCTACTTATATATATTATATAAGTATAAATACTTATATTTATATTAAGTATTTATATAATTATTTTATAAATATTATATAAAATATTTATATAAATATTTATATAAATATTATATAAAAGATTATATTTAATATTTATACAAATTTTGTATAAGTATTATACAAGTATAATATGGAAGCTTGAATAAATATTGTACAAGTATACAAGATACTTGCATGGCTTCTTCCCATGTTCCATGCTAATTCTAATAGGAGATAGGAATCCAGTGTTTTTTTAAAGCAGATTCTTTCTATCTGATATATTTGGTGCTTCCATTGAGAGATGCTTTGGGGCTACTAATTTTGGCTAAGGTAATATAAAGGATACTAGAAGGACTTCCTTTGAAGCCCAAGCAAACATGGACACCATTCTTAGAGCTTTGGCAATACATTTGAGGCCACCAAAAATCTCTTGAAATTATCTCCAAGGTCTTATTGTATCGAAAATGTCCAACTGCGGGAAAGTTGTGACGAGCTTCAAGAGCACGTAATCATGCTTCACCTTCTGGGACATATAAACATCCTTCATAATAAAGTAAGTTGTCCTTGAACTCAAACTTTGAAGTATCATGAGATTTAGAAGAATTATTCTTAATATCATGAAGAAGAAGATCTGAGGGCATATTTAATTGAATTTGCTTGAGAAACATTAAATCAACAATCAATATTGATTTTATTGCTCGAATATGAAATTGCTTTGATTTCAAGAGGATTGTTCTTTGTTGATTAAAAGCCACATCTCCTTCTTTTAGTACAAGATTAGATCATCTAGAAAGAGCATCAAATAGACCTTGTTGTTTTCTTGGCCAATAAGTGATAATGAACTTGAATCTTGACAAAGACATGCTCTAATGAGCTTGACGATGATTTAACATGCATGCTGACATAAAATATTCAAGATTCTTGTAATCTGTATATACAGTGACTAGACTAAAAGCACCTTCTAAATAGTGGTGCCAATCTTGAAAAAAATCCACAATTGCAAGAAGTTCTTTATCGTGGATTTTGTAATTGATCTCTGCTGCTAAAAATTTTCTAGAATAAAAAGCTATTGGGTGGAATTTATCATCTGCTCCCATTTGTCATAATATTGCATCCAAAGCAAAGTCTGATGCGTTTGTTTCCATAAAAAATACCTTGGAAAAATCAACGCGATACAAAATTGGTATAGAAATAAAAACTATTTTCAATGCTTCATACAATGCTTTTGCTTCCTTACTCTACTCAAGTTTGTCTTTACATGTTAGACGTGTAAGTGGAGCTATAATTTGAAAAAAATTCTTGATAAAGATTTGGTAGTAATTGAAAAATTCTAAAAAGCATTGCATATCCCTTACTAATCTTAGAATCTTCTAATCTATGATTGTCTGGACTTACTTAGGATCCATCATGAGACCATCATTCGAAATGATGCATCCTAAGAAATCAACTTGAATAGTGTGAAATACACACTTTTCCATCTTAGCGTATAATCCGATATCTCAAAGTTTTTGTAATACACAACAAACATGTAATTCATGTTCTTTTACGTCTTTAGAGTAGATTAAAATGTCATCTAAGTAACAGACAATAAAATCATCTAAAAAATCACAAAAAATATCGTTCATGAGAAGATGAAAAATAGCTGGTGCATTTGTGAGTCCAAAAGGCATAACATTATATTCAAAATATCCATATCTTGTTCAAAAAGCAGTCTTCCATTCATCTCCTTCTTTGATGCAGACTAGATTGTACGCTCCTTGTAGATCTATTTTTGTATAGATCTTAGCTTCATTCAATTGATCTAAAAGTCTAGATATCAATAATAAAAGATATTTATTTTTCATGGTAATCTTATTGAGTCCTTGATAATCTACGCACATCCGTAGTGATCCATATTTTTTCTTTACAAACAAGATAGGAGCTCCTGCTAGAGATTTTGAATGACATATAAAATTCTTGGCTAAATTTTCATCAATATATTCCTTGAGTTCAGCCAATTTATTTTGTGATAAGCTATAGATTGGTCCAAAAAGAGGCTGAGCTCCCTCTTTGACGTCAATTGAATAATCATACGGATAATGCTCTAGAAGAATATTTGTGTTTTTTTTCTCAAAAATATTTTAATAATCTAGATATTAGCTTGGAATGCCAATTAAAGTCTTTCTACCATCACAAATGGATGTGGCATAAATAACAAAAGTTGATCCTTCTTTTGCTGCATGTATAAAAGCTTTTGCACCTATAAGTATGAATTTTATTATATTAGACTTATAGCTTTTCACTTGGTTGGCAGGATGTTTAATAATATTTTGAAAAAAATCAAATCTACAAGAATTCCAATCTATTTGAGGGTTATATTTTTTAGCCATGATAAACCTAAAATAACTAGATTAAGTAGAGATTTAATTATATTAAAGGCTATGTAGCTATTATGACCATCTATTATTACTTTTATAGGATAGATTTCATGAGTAACATCTCCAAAAGATAATAGACGGCCATCTATGATTTCTACATGTACGGATTTAGTTTTTTGTATTTAAGATATTTTATTATTTTTAACAAATTATTCATCTAGAAAGCATGCTGAGGCTTTTAAATCTAATAAGGCAGAGGCTCTGTAGTTTTTTGGCCCTAAATATACATCTATTATAAAACAAGGAGAGGGTTCTGAGGAGAGAATAGGACCTTTACTAGGAATTGTACAAGATTCTAGCTGCACGGTTCTTATTATAGCTCGACAAATTTGTTTTTTGACATGTTGTCTTTTTTACATCCGTACTCTTCATGTTATATATTCCGTATAGAAATTGGCTAATAAATGTAGCATCATCCCATTTAATATCAATTGCTAGTTGTCAAAATTGTGAAGCGTATAATGACACTAATCGATTGCCTTGTCATAAGATACAAATCTTGTTAATTGCAATACAGATTGTATCATGTTCTCCATACATTGATCAAAATTCTGCTAAAAATGCCTCCAAATTATCCAATATTGGATCATGTCATTGAAGAAAAGATAAAAACCACAATAAAGCAGAATCCAAAAATAACATTCCAATAAACTTAACTTGAGATCCTTGTATAGAATAAATCTGAGGTTGAAGTTTAATTACTAGTTGTACCTGATTGATGAATCCTTGAAACTTAGATCTTATGCCATCAAACTTCTCTGACAAATTAATTTTTGATTCTCTAATGTTTGAATAGTGTTCCATCTTAAGTAAGATAGTATGGTTTGATATAGATATTAACGCAACTCCAACCATCTCTATATCTTCACTTCTTGCTAATCTTATTACTTCTTGTGGTGGTAAACTGAGTTGATACATTGGAAGCATTAGCTCTCTCATTTGTTCTTGCATTTGTGCCATTGCACTTTTCATTTCCGCAAGCTTTGCCATAATAATACAATAGGAAGAAAGGTGTCTACTCTCACTTTAAGAAATATAGAATAATACACTCAAAAGTAAAAATTCTAGAAACAATATTAGTATAGAAATGGATACTCCACAGCTTCTAATATGCTTATGTCTTATAAAAAGAAAGGGGTAATCCACTCTTAATTAAGACAAGACAAAGCTTTGATACCATATGTGTATTCTTGTCAATTTGTCAAGGACAAGAACTTGATGAAAGCAAATAAATACATAAAACTTCTATTAAGAAGTATAACAAAATAGAAGTAAGAAAGTATGTATATTAAAAGAAATTAGAATGGCTATGCCACAAGACAAGAAAACTATATACTCTTGAAGCTAGACTAGAAGCAAGAAAAGATTTAATAAGAGTGAAGAAGGCTTCACTTTTATCTCTATTTATACTATCTATCTAAGAGCTACGTGGCAATATTCTACAGGACCTTCTATACGATGTCGTGATGTAACGTAACTATTAGGTGAAAGAGTGTGGAAATAGTATATTATAGAAGATCTTAGTTCAAAATATTGTAGCAAATTATCTTATAAAAATGGATAATAGTAAAAAGGGAGTAAAACTAATGAATGTTAATTCTGCCCTTTTTACAAATGAGCTTCTATTTACTTTGTAGGGCCATAAGTAAGGCAAAACAAAGTAGATTTGAAAATAAAATGATATACGCATATATAAGAAGGTATTAAAAAGAGGTTTCAGAAAAATTTACCACAAAAATCTCAAAATAGATACCCGGAAAGAACCAGTTATAGGCTGGGGTCGAAATCAGACCTTGAGGCACAAAACCACGTGCCTACGGCGGATCTAGGATAATTTTGCAGATCAAAGATTGGGATTAGAGAGGAGACTTAAAGAATTTTGTATAAAAGTTAGTTTTGAGTGATTTGAAGAAGAAATGACTTTGTAATAGCTTTGCAAAGTCAAGCTTATTTTAGGCAACTTGGGATTTTGTGAAATAAAATAGGGTTGATATTTTAGGCAATTTCAAAAGTTTTGCAACAAATCCATAGCTAAAAATTTGTGGATTTTTGAGTATTGTTGTTATTAATGTGTATTGTGAATTTGAGCTGAATCTAATGATTTAGTTGTACGTAATTGGGGTTTAAGTGGGTCAAGATCTCGGAAATTAAGTTTTGAAGGTCAGTCAAGGATTTTGAGATCTTGAGCAATCTGCTTATTAGATTGGAGTAAACTTTATTTTTGTAAATAGTAGACTTGTTTTCTTATACACATGAGTGATTTGAGACTGATTGAATGGTGAAGAAGGAAGAAATCAACACTGGAAGATCAGCATCAAGGTTGGAGAAGGAGGCTGGCCAACACTCGAGAAGGTTTTAGGGTTTTTCTTCCATTTGGTAAGTTCGATTTCCTTCAAATTTGCTGTGCTTGTTGTTGACTAAGAGATTGAAAGGTGTACAAAGTTTTAAGTAAGTTCAATGATCTAATCAACAGATATTGAGGTTCTAATTTTTCCTAGGATTGATTTGAATTGATTAGAATTTGGTTTAAGACTTGTTTAGGGTTTGGTTTAGAGTTTAGGATTTGTTTAGGATTTTTTTTAGGATTTAGGATTTGATTTAAGATTTGGGATTTGACTAGGATTTGACTAGGGTTTGACTAGGGTTTGATTTAGATCTTGATTAGGATTTGACTTAGGATTTGACTTAGGATTTGATCTATGATTTGAATAGGATTTGATCTAGGGTTTGACCTAGGATTTGACTTAGGTTTTGACTAGGATTTGACTAGGATTTGACTTAGGATTTGACTTAGGATTTGATCTATGGTTTGAATAGGATTTGACCTAGGATTTGTCTTAAGGTTTGACTTTGGTTTTGACTAGGATTTGACTAGGATTTGACCAAGGTATGACTTAGGATTTTAAGATTTCTATTTTGAATATTTTCTAAATTTATTATTTTATATATTATTTTTTTTTAGGATTAATGTATGATTCATTTATTTTTCTTTTATAATTTTTTTAAGATTAGATCAAAATTTGATTAATATTGTTAAGATTTAATAGAAGTTGTTTAGGATTCTATTAGAATTATTAGAATCTTGTTATTGTGTAATTCCTTTTTATCTTCCTCAACCAGGTGCCCGGAGCATTCTCGAGAAAAATTGCACGTATTACGACATAATTTGGTGAATCCGACATGAAAAGCTTGAAGTAGAAGATTAATGGAAATTTGTTGGATTTATTTGACTTATGGAAAAAAAAAGCAAGAGAGTTGAAGAAAGATTTATAGATGGTGCTTCAATCGGAGTAAAAGCTTGAGGTGGAAGATTATTAGAATTTTGTTGGATTTATTTGACTTATGGAGAAGGAAGGCAAGAGAGTTGAATAAAGAATTATGGATGGTGCATCAATTGAAATTTCTAGTAGAGTTGCAAGTGGAGCAACAAGTGGAGGTAGCAAAGAAAGACAAGATAGCAAGAGGGTTGATTTTGAAGCTTTTTAAAAGCTTTGAACTTTGAAAAATATCTTAAAAAATAAAAATGGTATTTGGATTATCAAAGAGTATCATAGGACTTTATAGACATCTTGGAGGATTTTGAAGTATCATAAGGTATTTATTAGAATGCTTTAAAAGATATTTTTGAATATTATGAATTAAAATAGAGAATGTATCATCAAGATCTTTGGATGAGTTATATATTTTTGATAGAGCTATAGATAGAGTTTCTAATGGAGTTGCAAGTGGAGCAACAAGTGGAGGTAGCAAAGGAGGAGAAGATGGCAAGAACATTGATTTTGAAGCTTTTTGAAGCTTTGAGCTTTGGAAAATATCTTTGAAAAAAAAAATGGCATTTGAATTATCATGGAACAGTATATGGCTTCATAGACATCTTGGAGCATTTTGAAGAATCATAAGTTATTTATTGGAGCATTTCAAGAGACAATTTTGAAAATTATAGAACAAAATGGAAGATGTTTTGGATAGGTTGAATATTTTGGATGGGCCAAATGTTAATGAGTATTTTAAGGCTTTTTGTATTTTCATGGAAGAGCAACAAAAGATGCAAGCAATTGAAAGGAATATCACAAAGGCATTGCAAGGAATCATCAACAAATTTGAGAGGTTTGAAGGATGCAACATCACTAAGTTTTTACAAGTTTATACATGTGAGATAGAGGCATGCCAAATTCCTGAGGCAAAGATGATTTCAAGCTTCTATTTGGCTATTGAAGCTAGGATTCATAAAAAAGTGAAAAGATTACTTGAAGGGGGTGTAGAAACATGGTCAAAATTTCAAGAACTTTTGAAAGATGAATTTATTGATACAAATGAGGATAGGATTACCAAGCGACAGTTTTTGGATTTGATAAATTTACAACCAAGCATGCATATGGATCTTTATGAATTTTTAAAAGAATTTGAAAAGAAGTTTTATCAACTCTCATCCTTAGAGAGACAATCATTAGATGTTCTAAAGGTAGACTTATTTTAAATAGTCTTGATGATACCTTGGGAGACAAACTTTTCATACTTCTTACAAATGAGTCTATGGAGAGTGGTTGTACCAATAATTGAGAAGAGTTGAAAGAAGCGGTGATTATTTTAGTAAAGCAACAAAGGGCACAAGCTAAAGGAGTTGTAGTATGGCCTAAAAAATCTTCTACTTTGGCTTCTATATCATCTTTATCAATATAAGGAATTAATCTTGAAAAAAGAGAAATAGAAGAGCAACTGGAGGACTTAAAAGGAGGAGCCAATTCTTTGCAAATGAAAGAAATTGGATCTTATATTGAGAATGGTGAAGGAGAGAACAAAGATTCTATTCAAACTATTAGTATGGAAGGCCAAGATATCCAAAAATTTGAAGGCAATATGGAGCTCAAGGATTTAGACACTAACGATAATGTAGATGAAAGCTATGGCTATTCTACATTGAATAAGTTTGTACAAGTTGGTGATGGCAATTTGAATGGAATATTTTTTAATAATAAAAAAGAATTTTCTATACTTGAAGGAGGTGAAGATGCTTTACCTAATACTTTGAATTATGTTGAAGAATTTAAGGTTGAGCCTTCAAAAGAGATGGATTATGGATCTATTCAAGGTTCTAATCATGAAGGTTGTATGAATTCATATCATTATGATGTGAAAAGTGGTGGAATTATACATGAATATGATGATGAAAGTCAAATTGCATATAGCTATGAAACCACATATGGATTGGATGAAAGAAGTTTTGAAATTTTACATGAAAATTATGGAGGGGATTATGAAATTACATAAGATTATGATACTAAATGTGGTGGTGAAACCACAAAGGATTATGGCGGAAGTTCTGAGATTTTTCAAAAGAATGAGGTTTCACAAGGCCATGAAATTTTTCAATGTTATCAAATAATAGAAGGCTTTGAAATAACACAAGGTTATGATGTTTTACAAGGATGTATTCAAGAAGAAATGAAGGATGTTTTACAAGGATACATTCAAGAAGAAATGATAGATATTTCACAAAATTATGTGGCAAAAGAAGATTATAGAACCAAAGGTAAGGGCACCAAGTCAATGGCTTCTATCAAGTCAATTGCGAGTACTAATCTTTTGGACCAAGATCAAAATTACAAGGATAATGCAAATGTATTGGGGGCACAATTAGATTTTGATAAGAAAAAGATTCATCATGTAATGTGGAATTCAAAGGTTGAAAATCTAAAAATCTTCAAATATAAAGACATTGGAAATGGATTCAAAGATTACATAGATATTTTAAATGGAAGTTGGAATCAAAAGAACAAGACAAAAGATTCAAGCAAGATGTATGTGGCTATGTGGATGAGGTTTCATTTAAGTCTTTTTATTTCAAAATTTGTACCTTGCCAATGGTTTGGTCATGTGCAAAAGAAGATAATTACAACCTACTTGCATATGTGGAGTAAATGAAAATATTAGCATTGGTAAAAGAGATAATTGATTATAGAATATTGGCATATACGGGAAGATGGGCATTAGACTTGCATTACCAACCGCATATTATCTAGAAGGGAGATGGCTTCCTACTTATTAGAAGAGATGAGGCCATTGTTATCTTATCATTGATTGGATATATTTTATTCAAAAATATAAACGATTTTGAAAGAATAGAAAAGAAAAATATCAAAAATATAGAATATGAGTTGAAAAAAATATGGAGTGCTTGATGAAGATGAATTCATATTGAAAATATTTGAAAAAAGTGGCTTTGATGATACTATAGGTGAATTACAATTATTATTGGATTTAGGTTTTGAAAGTGATGATAAGATAGTAAATTGTCACGGACATATACATAGTTACCTATATGATCAGATAGAACTAGATAAAAGAAGATAAAAGTATGTTAATTCCATAATATCTTTAGAGAAACTTCCTAGAAACTTCATAGACGCTGCTTTGACCTTATAAGTATCCATAGTAGATTTTTGGATTAGAAACTTGGTCAATAAGTTAGCCACATGTCACACATGTTGGTAGCTTGAAGACCAAGCTAAATACGTGGCGAACATATAGGAAACTTGCCCTCCAAGTTTGACATGTGTCTTGCAACTTGGACACGTGTCTTGTAAATTGGACACGTGTTGGAGGTCCTATAGAACGTCGCCACTTAGCTCTTAGGTAGATAGTATAAATAGAGACAAAAGTGAAGCCTTCTTCATTCTTGTCAACTCCTTTCTTGTTTCCAGTCTAGTTCAAGGGTCTCTAGTTTTCTTGTCTTTTGGCATTAGCCATTCCAATTTCTTTTTAATATATATACTTCTTTGTATTTATTTCTTTGAGAGAGGTCTCACTTGTTTATTTGACTTCATCCAGTTATTAACTCTATGTAGATTGACAAGACAAAGATACATAAAGATTTAGCTTTGTCTTTTCTTGATTAAGAGTGGATTATCCCTTTCTCTTGATAAGATATAAGCATATTAGAAGTTGTGGAGTACCCACTTCTAAACTGATATTGTTTCTAGAATTTTTTCTTTTGAGTGTGTGTTCCGTATTTCTTGAAGTAAGAGTAGACATCTTCCTTTCTATTATATTATCATGGCAGAGCTTGCGGAAATGAAGAGTGCAATGGCACAAATGCAAGAGCAAATGAGAGAACTAATGCTTGCAATGCATCAACTCAGTTTACCACCACAAGGAGCAACAAGATTAGTAGGAAGTGAAGATGTAGAGATGGTTGGAGCTACATCAATATCTACACCAAACCATGCTACCTCACCGATGATGGAGCATTGTTCAAACGTTAGAGAACCAAAAATCAGTTTGCCTGAGAAGTTTGATGGCACAAGATCTAAGTTTCGAGGATTCATCAATCAGGTACAACTAGTGATCGAACTTCAACCTCAGAGTTATCTTACGCAAGGATCTCAAGTTAGGTTTATTGGAACGTTACTTTCGGGTCCTGCCTTATCGTGATTTTCATCTTTTTTTGAACGACGTGATCCAATATTGGATAATTTGGAGGCATTTTTTGCGGAATTTCGATCGATGTATGGAGAACATGATGCAATTCATGTTGCAACCAACAAGATTCGCATCCTACGACAAAGCAATCGATCAGTGTCATTATACGCTTCACAATTTTGACAACTAGCGACCGACATCAAGTGGGACGATGCTGCACTGATCAGTCAATTTCTCTACGGATTATAATATGAGGTAAAAAAATTAATGCTCAATTTACCCGATCCTCAGACATTGAGTCAAGCAATTGATTTTGCTGTGAAGTGTGACAATCGACTTTTTAAATTTCGATCCGAGAGTCGTACAAGAGAGCCTCA